>APFE030320881.1:0-14946 GCA_000404065.3 Pinus taeda
TTATTTTATTTCTTACATGAATATCTGAAAAACTTACCAATGTTTATCAACCATTAACTTTGTTTATCTTTAAAATTAGATATCTTTGTGTTTTAGTCTATCATCTCACTTCCTTAACCCAAAATAAACATTGTAGCAATTGTTGTAAAAATATTTTAGTTTGCTATCTCATTTCCTTAAATATATATATAATATATAATATATATATTATATAATAATATATATATAAATATAATTTTGTATATTTAAAAATTGAAATTTTGGGAAAAAATAAAATATTAAATATTAAATTGAAATTATATTTCAGAAGTTTTAAAATTAAATTAAAAAATAAAATAATATTTTCCAATTTTGATTTAATTTTTTTCCATGATATTCTTAACTTATTAACTTATTACTTTGATATTCTTCTTGTTGAAAATGCAACAAGAAAATCTTAATTTAATTTTGTCTTTGAATTAAATTGGGAATAAAATTGTAATTCTACATTTCATGACAACTTGTATTAGTTAACTAAGTTAATTTGACTTAATTGGCTCAGTTAATTTGACTTTTAACTTGAGTCATGTAGAATGTCTCCTACTTTATAGGAGCCTTGGTTGAGTTTATTTTGAGTTGTAATTAATTAATGCAGTCTAACTGAGTTAAAATTAGTTAAACTAGTTCCAATTGTTGGCAGAACTACTGGGAGGTCTAGTAGTCTGGTGTTTCCTGCAGTGATCAGCCAGTAAACTGATGATTCACTCATAAAGAACTCATGTGTGTCAAATCTGAGAAAGACTCCAAGAAAGGCTCCAGGTCCACCAAGCACCCAGAGAGGTTAAATCTCTTTTCATTCTAAAAGAGGTTTGCAACTAAAGAGAGAAATTTGATCCCTTCAAACCTTTGGTAGATATAAGGTTAAGATGGATCTAGGTTGGTGATATTTTTGTATGGAGAGAACTCTCCAATTAAATAGGAAAAAGATGATGTAAAATATGAAATATATGTGATAAAGTTATGTTAAACATTTTGAATCAGTTCAATTACATAAAATTAAAAATAAAATAATATAAATAAAATACAAATTTATTAAATTATAAATTAATATAATCTATTAATAATTAAATCATAAGTTTTTGATTGCCATTTACAAACTTTAAAACTAACTTCACGATTACTTAACTTTGAATAGATAAAAATTTTCAAAATACATTTATGGATAAAAATTAAAAAAAAATAATTACACCCAAAAAAATTTATTCTCTTAACTTTAATAAATTCCAAATTTAAATAAATTTGTATTCTCTTAACTTTAATAAATTCCAAATTCAAATAAATCTCAATGCTAATAAAAATTAATCCGCACGCGATCTGAGGAACTGAGCCATACCCTTCGGGGCGGAGGCCCACGCAACCATATGGATCAACAGTGATTCGAATTTCACTGCAAAAGCAAAAGGTAGTAAATCCAAATACCTCACGTGGTCTCCCACAGATGTATTAAAAGATTATATACTATTAATTAAAAACTTAAAGGGAAGTAAACCCAAATACCACACAAACCATGTAACAAAGTAGGTTATTGATAGGCATCAAAATCTTTGGTAGTTGGGCACGAAACATTTAAGATCAGACTAAGAGCTTGAACATTGTCTCAATGAATGAAAACTCAGAAAGCTAAGTATGTGTGCCATCAGAGTAAATAAAGTCAGGACAAACTATATGGTTACCCTTCCAAGTGGGCTGATTTTTGTATTTCTAAATTTCATAGTTTAAATATTTAAAAAATGACAACCTACCCTATAAAATTATGAAAAATTTAAATATTTTACAAAATTATTGAGATTATTTTACATTTTCTATATTAAAAACTAACAACATATTTTCATATTTCTAAACTTTAAAATAATTTTATTGAGCAATTCACGTCAATTGAACAGGCCACCGACGTACAGTGTTCTACTCCTATGTTCATATGATAAACTGGGTGGTGCATTGTAAGATTTTTCCCAACAATTTTGAATTTAAATTTTCTCTAATCATTCTGTTCACTAATTATAAAATACGATCACACAGTTAACTATAGTCTAACATTGCATTGCGACAATGAGTGTCTCAATATGAAAATCAACCATGGTCAACCATGTTATTTTAGTGTTTATAATATTTATCTTAGGGTTCATATAACTTGGGTTTATAATATTAGTCCCTTGAGTTTAATATTATTCCCTTGGGTTCATAATCTTTTAGGGTTTTAGTATTAATCCATTGGGTTTATTATTCCATTGAGTTTATAACATCAATCCCTTGGGTTTATTATTCCCTTGGGTTCATAATATCAATCAATGTCAATCATAGCCAACCATGGTCAACCATTATCAACAATGGTCAAATGCCGCATTGCGACAATAATTGTCTCAATATGAAAATCAAGCATGGTCAACCATGGTCCAACGTTGCATTTTGACAAGATCTCGATATGGTCCAATATCGCATTGTGACAAAGATTCTCTTGATTTGAAAATCAATCATGGTCAAGGATGCTCAGCCATGGTCCAATGTTACATTGTGACAAGGATCGTCTCCATATGAAAATCAACCATGCTTAATCATGGTCAAACATGTTTATTTTAGTGTTTATAATATTTATCTTGAGGTTTATATACGTTGGGTTTATAATATTAATCCCTTAGGTTTAATATTATTGAACCATGGTCAACCATGTTTTATAAAATCAATTGCGGTCAACAATGGTTCAATGTTGCATTGTCATAAATATTGTCTCAATATAAAAATCAATCATTGTCTCAACCATAATCCAACGTCGCATTATGACAAAGATTATCTCAATATGATAATCAGGATCAACCATGGTCGACCACATTTTATAAAATCAAACATGGTCATCCATAGTTAATCATGGTTGAGCATCTCATTATGACAAAGATTATCTTGATACGAAAATCAACCATGGTTAGGCGTATTTTTCAACATTGCGTCCGGATCAATTATGCCAGAGGATTTTTTTTCACAATTTGAAACTCAGATTATAGACCCAATAATTTTATTTAAAAATTATAATAATATTATCTTTAGATTAATTGTTAATAAACTGTAATTATTAACTATTTCATAAATAATTAATAATGGGATTGTTTATTTAGATTTAATTAACAATATTTACATAAATAAATTTTATTGTGACATTTTAACCAGATATTAATTATGTTGATACGGTGTCTTCCTATTCCGGGTTTGGGGGTAGTGCGCATTTTAACCCAACTCACAAAAGCTTTTATTTTTTCGTTGTGCCTCTTCCAATAAGGAAAAGAATTGGCACGAATGGGTCTCGAGTTTCGTCCTCGAGCTTCACCTCTTTACGATACACCGATTACACGGTTTAGGCCTTGGGCATAACAGGGTTTCACAACTTCAGCTTGTGGCCTTTGTTAATTCCCTCCTCGCCTCTGCACTAATTCTCATACCTTACTGTCGCTGATTTTCAAGAGTCTTTGATTCAGGGCTTCTTTACTGTTCTTGATTTTGGGGCTTCTTGATTGTTCTTGATTTTGGGGTTTATTAACAACTCTTTAGTAGAGTCGCAGGATATTGCTCTAGCTAGCGTCCATGGCTCTTCTTCCTTTGTTTCTCACAACACAAACAACATGCCAACATCTTCCCCTGCTTCTCAACTGGGTAATAATAAAAATGAGAATTAACAAGTGACTAGTGGGGTTTATGGGAATGGGAAGGCAAAATTTACAACCCATTATCAGCAAATAGGGCGGAATCCGAGGAATTTAAGAGAACCCATGCAATCTATTGTGCAGAAACCAGTGTGGCAAAGTGGGTTTGAGGAATATTTGATTTGGCGGCTTCTTTACTGCTCTTGATTTGGGGGCTTCTTTACTTTTCTTGATTCTGGGGCTTATTAACAAATATTTAGTAGAGTTGCAGGACACTGCTCTAGCTAGTGTCCACGACTCTCCTTCCTTCGTTGTTTCTCACAACATGAACAACATGCTAACAGCTGGCCCTCCTTCTCAATTGAGTAATAATAAAGATGAGAATTAATAAGTGACCAATGGGATTGATGGGGATGGGATTCAAGGCGAAATTTATAACTCGTCATCATCAAATAAGGTGGAATCCAAGGAATTTTACCAGTTTCGTCTTGGCATGACCAAGGAGATTTCTTCTTTAGAAATTGAGACAATGCTTTCGAAGGCAGCTTCGAATAGGCCCATTTCGGTGGAGTATGTCAATGACATCCCTGGTACTGCTTTTGGTGAACCCAATGGAATTTTAACTTTTCCATCTCCTACCCATGGAAGGAAGGGAAAAATGGAGAGAGAGCTGCAAGCTGGTTTTAATAATCCAAATAAAGATGAAATCGATCTGAACATGTGAGAAACAAATCTCAAGGACAATAATAAAACAGATTCAAATGCCTTTGCCTTGAATGATTATGGTAAAGAGGATACTTATATTTGTAGTACTAGATCTCCTAAATGGGTTTGAATATTGATAATGCAGAAGGTGTCATGCCTGTCAAGATAACACCAGCCTAGATGTATGACCACCAGGTAGATAGAATGAAGACAAGATACAAATGTTTGGATGAAAATATTGATAGGGAAGTAGAAGGTGCTGGATGGAAACTCCCAAATAGGGCTTGGAATATGAGAATTGTTGCACACTTAGTTTTTTTATTTGTAACATGCATGATGAGGTACCTGGGGTAGCTTCTCCTATGGTTTACATTGGTATGTCGTTCAGATGGTTTTCTGGGCATGTCGAGGACCATGAATTGCACAACTTAAACTACTTACACACACGCTCTCCTAAGACTTGGTATATTGTTCAGGGAGATGCAGGATTATCATTAGAGGAATTCATACAAGTTTAGGGGTATGGGGAGCATATTAGTCCTCTTGGTATGTTTTTTGCATTTTCAGGTTTTTTCTTTTTCATGTTATGTTGCTATTATTTTAAGTAATTACCTTCCTTTTTACTGTTTAACTTTAGTGTCGTTATTGTACACTTAAATAACAGTGAATATTCTGGCATTTTTGTTCTATATCTATGGAAGGAAACCATATGCTTCATAAACATCCATAGATTTTTGTTCCATATCTATGGAAGGAAACCATATTCTTCATAAACATCCATAGATTGGTTCATTCTACTAACCAACTGTTTGTCGAAATGTTCAGCTGCGTTTGCAATTGTGGGTGAGAAGACAACTCTGATGTCCCCAAAAATACTGCTTCAGGTAGGTATTCCTTGTTGCAGTTGTTGTTTTGGTGTTAACCTTAAAAAATTGTAGTTTCTCATCTAGAGATTGAATTTTGCAGTTTTTGGTTTTTGGATTTCATATTAAAATGCATATTTTTATATCATAATCATATTATGTTAGGATTATTTTTGTGTGTGTGCATAATTTAGGAAATAACCAATTGTTTTTTACATTCATGCTTGCTAATAATGTCGATATTGCCATAATATTTTCTTTATCTTATCATTTGACTTGAATAACCAGATTGATGCAAAATCCAGGGGAATTTGTTGTCACTTTTTCCAAGTTCATATCATTTAGGCTTAGCCATGGTAAAATTTTAATTTGCTTTATGGAATTCTCTATATCTTGGAATAATGAAATACAAAAATTAGAGGAATACACACAATGATCTGGGAGATGCAAAATTATCATCAGAGGAAGTTATAGGAGTTCAAGGTTATGGGTTATGGGGAGCATAATAGTCCTCTTGGTATGGTTTTTGCATTTTCAGGGGATTTTTATTCATGTGATGGTGCTATTATTTTAAGTAATTGCCTTAGTTTTTATTGGTTAACTTTAGTGTTATTATTGTACACTTAAATAAAAACGAATATATTAACATTTTTGTTTTGTATCTATGGAAGGAAACCATATTCGTCATAAACATCCATAGATTAGTTCATTCTACTAACCAATTGTTTGTAGAAATGGTCAACTGCATTTGCAATTATGGTGAGAAGGAAACTCTGATGTCCCCACGAATACTGCTTTAGTCAGGGATACCTTGTTGCAGTTGTTTGTTTTGGTGTTAACCTTAAAAACTTGTAGATGCTTACCTAGAGATTGAATTGCTGGTCAACAATGTTGAGAGTCGAGACTGCCATGATATCTTATTTATCTTATAATTTGACTTGCATAGCCAAATTGGTGCAGAATCTAGGGGAATTTGTTGTCACTTTTCCAAGTACATATCATTTAGGATTTACCATGGTAAAATTTTATTTTTCTTTTCGTTATTCTCTATATCTTGGAATAATGAAATACAAAAATTAAAAGAATACACATAGTGAAGAAGTGAAAATAATTGTGTACAATCAAGTTTCAACTATTGTATACAAAGAAATGAACAAAATGTGACACTGCTTTAGAATAGCTGTATACAGTGGTTGATCTACTACCGTTGAACATATATTCTCTGCATACCTATTCTTCACCATGCATTTATGTGTTTTGAACACAATTTCTACATGGGGACTTTGCTCTCCAACCTAGCACTAACAAAAAGCATATATTTTCTCAGATCAAGAGTGTAATGAACATTTTTAAACATAAAAATTTGACCACTCGTTATGTGCAGTTGTATATCTCCATATTGTTCAAACAATGGGTTATGTGATTGACCAATACAATGTAAATAAAAATTTGACCACTTGTTATGTGCAGTTGTATATCTCCATATTGTTCATACAATGGGTTCTGTGATTGACCAATACAATGTAAATGATTTCTTAGTAGAGTTAATTTCTACAAAGAACATGTATTGGTCTCTCCTATTTCACATATGTTATGGGATGGCCATGTCAAAATACCACCTATCTGTCCCATACCCAGAAAAATTCAGTTGTCTTCACTGTCTAGACTCCATACTTCTGAGACTGCCAAACGCTTGTCTTCACTATCTAGACTCCATACTTCTGAGACTGCCAAACCTTTAACATATAGAGTTTTTATTTTTAACACTCTGAAATGGAAGTAACGAACTTCAAAAAGTGAATGCCAAAATGAGAACCTGCCTCGTAAATGTTTATGTAATTTCTTCTAGTGAACAATAATCAACATTGTGACTTTCGTTTGGAGTTCTCTCGCCTTATTTTTATCACTTGGCACTATCTCCCTATCTACAAAATACAACAAATTCTTCCATCTCTACGGTTTCTCAGGTAACTTCTTCCCCGCCAAAGTTTTCCAATTGCTACCCTTGCAACTTTTATTTCCTAACCTGAACAAAATTCTCTTTGTTTCCCTCTATTTCCTTGTCAATAAAGATCAATAAATTCTTCCCACTATCTGGCTTTCATGGAAACTGCTCTATGGCTTCCATGGAAAATTTCCCTACCGTATAGCTTTCCTGACAACTTTTCCATTCTAGTGAAAATTTTCACTCCTATGGTTGCTATGGCAACATCTTTTCACTGATCTCCAACAAATCCTTTTTGTTGTCCTCCCTCCTTTGTCTTTTCCTCTCCCTACCCAGTGGCTGCCTTAAAGCACCAATGTGTGCTTTCCAGTTATGTCATACACGATCCACAACCATGTGTTCAAATTCATATTTTAAATAACTTACCTTTTCATATTCTTCAATTGTCCAACCTCTTCCGATTACGATGTACAACAACACATATGACCACATGCTATAATACTTTGTTGTTAATAATTGTTTTTGTTTTCTGCCACAGTACCAACCTGGGCTGGTTTTGCCACAAATATTTTTGCCTCCTTTATCTACCTAGCACATGAAACTATTCTACGCAAAACACCACATGAAAGAAATTAATCTCTACCAATTCATACACCCTCCCACAAAAAAATTGCAATTCTAAAAGTATAACTTACTACTGTGCTGGTTGGGTTAATCTTGTTTTTCATTCATGTTAGGCTTTAGGCCTTCGTACATGTATTTCTGGTCATCGTCTGTTGTTGAAGGGATTCATAATTTCAATGTGCTTCCTACTAAACTCTTGTTCACACATGAGCTGCACCAACATGCCAAAGTCTGCTCCTACATAATTTGGACATGCATTCCTTAGTATCTCTCACTGTTTTTCCTGCTTGATGTTCCCGCTCCTCTGGCTTTTCAGTACTCTTTTGTAGAATATAGTCAGGAGATGCATTGTTTCCCATATCATTACAACCTCAACTGACTTCTTTAGAGCCATCCATCGACATTGGGTACAACAAATCCACTGACAATAAATCTAGAGATTTTTACTAAGACCGTATTATGATTCATTATGTCCATGAATGGTTTGTAAGTATTGATTGTTAAGAGAGAACTTACTAATTTTCTACCCTCCATTGTGGTGCCATTGACCCCACTTAGTCTAGGCCATTTTAGAGATGACATTCTTAGACTTGGTCTGTGAGACTTCCTACAAATTGATAGTTTGATTGATGCACCTAATACTACTTATGAACATCATAAAAATAATCATGGATCACTACACATTATTTTCTACATTGGATCCGATCTTTGTTGTATTATTTTAATTGATAGTTTGATTGATGCACCTAATACTACTTATGAACATCATAAAAATAATCATGGATCACTACACATTATTTTCTACATTGGATCCAATCTTGGTTGTATTATTTTAATTGATAGTTTGATTGATGCACCTAATACTACTTATGAACATCATAAAATAATCATGGATCACTACACATTATTTTCTACCTTGGATCTGATCTTGGTTGTATTATTTTACTTGTTTTGGGATGTTCTCCATGCTTTAGGCAAAGAGTTTTCTATTTTAATTATCGATCACTACACATGGCTTCCTACATTGGATCCAATCTTGGTTGTATTATTTTAGTTGTTTTGGGATGTTCTCCATGCTTCAAGTACAGAGTTTTCTGTTTTAATTTTTTATATTTCATTAGAGACACATTAGGCACTCCTAGAGTATTTTAAGTTGCTTGTGCTTGCATAACCCCATAGACCCATTTTGGTAATTTGTGCACACATTAATATAATTTATTAATTTATTTCTTTTATTGACTTTGATCAAAATTTATCACTTTCTCTTCCCTCTAATGAACAACAGATTTAAATTTCCAAACATGTTCTCTGGTAACATCCTACATTGGTACACACCATAAACAAGTCATTATGAAGTCACTAATTAATGAAATGGATCTTGTCTTCAAAGATGCAAAATGTAGAAATGCCACTAAAATTTGACATACTAGGTGATCACCATTGTCATTTCTTGACAAGTATTGCAAAACAATTGATTTAATATATCAATTATTAGTTGCTTGATTATGAGAATTCCAGTTGCGCCTTTAAACCAATATCAAAAGAGTTTGAAAAAAAATCAATATTGCTAGAATTTTGTGGGATGGATGAATTCATCTAGCTCATTGGAAGGACTAGCATTTGGTGTATGGTTAATGGATTTGGATGGTTGATTAAGAAGTATAGGACTATGAACAATCCTTTGAGTAGGTTGATTTGAGTGTGTTGGAAGCATTAGTGGTGGGGGGTCGAGTTCTCTTTTCCAAAGGGATCATTTATATTTTCAAGTAAAGAACAAGGCATCATTTATTTCTTTGTACAACACTGATAGGTAAATAAAATATTCCAACACAGATAGACACACAAATTTCCCTCTAGAAGCAAATATGTGTAAAATTTTGAACTGCTTATTATTGGTTTTGTCAAAGGCTAGCTCTAGTAATTAAGAGCATTCCACTACACTAAAAATACATTATTTGCATGTCTACCGATATGTGATGTGTCAATTGTTGTGGCATACTAATTCTCACATCTCACCAACAAGTACTTAGTAGACATAAGATCATGTTAGATGTTACTAGTAGAAAACACACATGAACGTTTGTTCAAACTTGAATGGTCTTCTATGATTGAGAAGATCTTGACACCAGTTATCAATCTGCTCAAAAATCTGATTTTTAGGGATAACACATATAGTTGGACTATATTTGCCACAAGATATCATTTTTCTTGAGAAATAAGAAAATATTTCGCTTCTATCCTTCTATAGAAGAGAACCCCACATGGAAGAGTTGACGTTGCTTTTCTACTTTGCAACTTGTTGGATAGTCAATGATGGCTGACCAATTTCTCTATTTATACACATATCAATTAATGTTTAATCGCTTGTTATGTTATTCAAATTTTCCTGTGATATAAACCTTCTAGCCATGGGTGGTTATATTGAAACTTCATATATTTGTATCAAGTAGCTTGTAGCCTTGGAATGTTTTGTGGAATTTTGTAGAAATTCCTTGTAGATCCAAACTGTTAATTGTAATTTGCTAAAACAATAGGCTTGAATCTACTCTACCAATTGCGGAAACAAATTTAAGCGACCTGAATCCATCTATGGCCTTCCTCTCGCTGCATGCACCACCTGTACAATCTAGATGATTATACAACTAAGAGTACATTGCCCTTGAACTCCAATCTCAACTGGGTAACTCTAAATTCTGACATGCATGAGTTTTTTTTGGCAAATTTATCAGTTATCTAGTTGATCACTCAGTAAACAAATCACTACTAGACCTTCCACTAGTTCCTCCGACGATTGGAACTAGTTAAACTGACTTTAACTTAGATAAAATAAATTAATTAATTACAACTCAAAATAAACTCAACTAGGCTCCTAAAAAGTAGGAACCATTCATCACAATTTTCTTCTAATTTAATCCAAGGGAAAAATAAAGTATAAGCTTTCTTGGTACCACTTTCAACAAATTTGAACTTATTTTAACGTGTTCAAAATGAGTTTTGTTTGCATGAACAAATCCGAGTATAATATCTATAAATAAACTAAATTAATGTAAAATAAGTGCTACTTTTATGTTATAAATGGAATACTTCACCATTTGCTCGATTTATACAATAGATAAAACATTATGCTCCTTGTCCAACTTTTAATTGGTTTTGCTTCTGAAACATACCACAAAGACACTTAAACATTTTATGCCCATAAATGAATCCCTTCTTTTTTTTTGTTTCTTCATGGTTCTAGTTAAACTCACATTTTCATTTTAAATTTTCCTTTTAACCCTCTTTAAAGGAGGCCGATAAAATTATTTTATGCAATTATGAGTAGTATTGATAAAATTATTATATGGAATTATGTGTGTAGTATCTAAAGAATATTTACTAGAAAATATTCCATATATATAAATAAACCCTTCATTTTATCATAAACATCCCGAGAATATTTGGAATTGAACCTCTCTTAATAAGTCATAAATGAGTATAATGGAAAATTTAACATTTTTGAATATCAGTTTCACTACAAGCTTTACTAATTTCATGTAGTCATTTAATTATCTATTAGTAGCATCAACATTAAAAACTTGCATTTTTAATTTGGATTTATTTTTTCTTATTTTTTGGTTACTAAATGAAGGTCTTGAGACAAGATGAACTCTATGGTGGGAAGCTACTATAAGAAGAATGGAAAAATTCTTAAGCAATGAGTCAAATTAGCTGAGTGGACAAGGTGGCGTAGGGAAAAAAGTCCATGATGATCTGAGAGAAATTGAAGAATTCTGAAACCTGAGTGTGATGATGAATTACTTCAACTCAGGATGTTGACTTGATAAACATTATTAGCTGTGATGCAGAATAGTGAGCTGGAAGAGGTAGAATCCATTCTACAGAAACCCCAGAGCCAACACCCCTAAATTTATTGTTTCCTATCCATAATTCAAGTAATAATACAATATGGATATGCATATATCTAAATGCTCACTTAGATCTGCATGAGCTAGAAATGGAGATATGCTTGACGCATTGGAGGAAACTATGACCATTGAAGAAGCCTAATGCCTCTTTGAGATAGCAACACGCAAGTTCCAGGAGCTGGTAGTTTCAATATTCTTTAGTTGACGATGGAAATCTAGCATGGGATGAACATCTAGATGCTATTATTGAGAGGTTTAAGCTTTCTAGATATTCTTCAGTAGATATTGAAACTATGTTGAAGAATCATTCATACAATGATGCCCACCAATAAGGTAATGATGCCAAAACAATAAAAAATCCAAATTCAAATGTTGCTAGAGAAAATGCCGAAGACAAAGGTAAGGATGGAAATAGACAAGAGACTATGCACTAAAGTTGAGAAGATTCTAGGGAAGATCTCCATTAACATACCATTTTGATGGGCATAGTAGGAATGCAACAGACAAATTATAACATCTCTAGCACCTTTTGCTCGTAGTTGTTACAACCACATTGTTAATTTTAGCAAGGATTTGTGTTAAAAGTTATTTCCTTTTAATTGAGAAATTAGGTTATAGTTTTGACAAAGGAGCAAGAACAAGAAAATATATGTTGCTTTGCAATAGATTCCAACCTTCAAAAAGTTACAAAATTAAAATGTATATATACTACACTAAATACTAAGAAAAACACTAAAATTTAAAATTAAATATATGACCATTATTTGCATGACTATGAAATCACACTAAAACTTTTTCCAATTTAACAATTCTATCGGCATACCTTTGAAATTTTTTGGAGCAATTTCTAGTTAATTAACAATATTAATTAACAACATAGTCTAATTTATAAACGAAATAGACTTTTTCTTTGTAATCCAGTGAAACAATTTCAAGAAAGAATATGATTTTTTGTTGTTTTAAATGCAATTTTGAATGCATAAATGGATTCCACACCCTGAAAAACCCTGGAGGCACTCAAAATCTACATAATAAACAACTTAAACTAGATTTTTTTTAAATCTCTACTGGATTTTGGTTACAATTAACTAGAAACACTGTAGTGAAAAAGGTCATTTTGTCTATAGTGAGACTACACCTTAATTAAAAATATTATATTAATATCTAATTAAAAATATTTATATTTAATTAACAATATTCATATAATAAAAGACATTGTCTACTGAAGCCACAAATTCGCTCGACGAGAATCCGGTAATTTGTTTTTCAAAAAGTTAGAATGTTGGAGTGTTTGAATCGATTTTTTGATGGTGGAAATTGATTCAATGCCATCAAGAACCCCTGGGGCACCCAAAATCCTCAAGTTTGACAACTGTAACCCAAATTTTCACAAATTTCCCCTGGATTTTGTCTTAATCTTATCGGAATTTCCATTATTTTCTGGGCTAATTTGTGGGTTTTTTAGGCTAGGCTTTAATAAAACATTATAAATAATAATAATAATAATTAGTTGATCATTATTATTATTTATTGTTGACACCTATCCTTGTGATTGGGTGAATTTATGTAAATAGATAAATAGGAAATATGAATAGTCATCGGGAGACGAACTGAACAGTGTCTCCCTCATGTATATAATGAAGACCTACCTGATGGAATAAAATAGTCAAATCATTTTTGCTTTATGGAGTTACTGCCTGGCCTGACATGGTATCAAAGCCAGCTCCTTTTAGCTTTTATGTCCCTTGTAACTCCCAGTCTGCTCTCCATATAGCTAAGCTGCTCCTCCATATAATTAGCTGCTCCTGACATGGTAGCTGCCCCACTATCCATACTGTCCATACTGCCCATACTGCCCCACTATCTAGCATTGTCCATGTTGTCCTGACTGTCCATAAACGTTTCACAAAAAAAAGCGTTGTACTGACATAAAAGAAGCGATGTCCTGTGCGTTAAAATTTTTGAAACGGCGTATTTCTCCTTGTCTCCTGTAAAGAGGGCCAGAAACCCTTGCGTCCTGCTATTGATGACATCGATGCACCACTTCTTTGCGTTTCTGTAGCTTTCCATATCCATTTCGAATCTGATTGCAGGTGCCGCCTCCATCGCATGAATTGCGTCTTCTGGTGGAGATGCGGTGTAGCAAACCCCGTGCCTCTCGCATGAACCTCTACTACGTGTAAAACTTTGTAATGGTGTGGCTGAGGCTGAGAAACCATGTCCGCCCCCATTGAGAATGCCTCTTTTTCATGCCCAGTATGCTCCTACTCGGCATTTATTTTCTATCAGTGTTCTCTAATTTATCAGTAATGTATTGTTGCACCTTGTTCATTGTTTGTTGGATTCTTGGAGTCCGTTTTTGTCAGCGTGTCAAGAATCATCTGAAAATATGAGCGCTTATCCCTTAATACTCTTTCCTACTAATCTGGTGTGACTGTTTCACTAACATTAACTCTTCTTGACCCAATCAGTTACGCCGTTCACAGTGGGCATCAAAAACTGGTCTTCCTTATTGTAACAGGAATGTCAGTAAAATTTTCTCTTTCACTGCTTGTTTTTTTTTTAATCACTTCAAGAGTCCATACGATCAGTTTATGCTCGAGTTTTTACCGAGAGTAAAAACTGAAATGCAAAAGCGACTTATCTCACTAGACTAATTTAAGAACTCTTAGCGGTAAAGCACCCTTGGTCATAGCTCGTGGTGGATTGTCGAGGCTTTTTCCTGACCATACCAAAGCTGCTTATTTAGCGGCAGTTAATAATGGCTTGTATGAAGTTGTAATGTTCTGTGACTTGCAGTTATCAATGGACGGAGTAGGCATATGACCTGACATGGTATTTTAATTATAACCGCATGGATATGGACAAAGGGATGACTTCATATATTTCTAAGAGGGTTTGTAACTTGTGATATTGAGAGTCCAAATACGTCCGAACTACGTTCTTCAGCCTTTTAGTGGACCCAATGCTTTATGCTATTGAGGGTATTTTATAATGCCATATTCTATGCTCTAACATTGTGTAGATGAATGCAAATTGATATTTGAATTTGTTGTCCCATTATATCATAAGTATATTTTTTTTCCATTAAGAGTAAAAGTTTTGCAGCAGAAGTTTTTTGCTACAATATGCATTCAATCATATCCATGGTGGGAATAGTTCTCACTGGAAAGGAGAACTATCCTGAATGGTCCCGGATGATAAAACACACCCTCATTTTCAATGAGTTGTGGAAA
>APFE030320885.1:0-13944 GCA_000404065.3 Pinus taeda
ATAGAAGTGCTCTGCAAAAAGAAAAAGTAAACATGAATTATCAATTGTCAAATGCAGGATAGGGGGTCTCATCAAGAGCCAACCTACCATGATCATAAGGATGGAAGCGAAGTGGCATTCCCATTATGGCCAGCACACCAGGGATATGGTCAAAAGGTATACTAAATAAACAAACCTTGGAACAGGGGGTCTCATCACGAGCCGGCCTGCCCACGTTTCGCACCTACCTTGTGAATGGCATTATGGCTATTTGGTTATCAAGCCAGCATAATGGCCTACATTTTGACAAAGCACTCTTCAAAATACACAAAAAGGATCATGGTTCCGGGGGGTGAAATAAACAACTCTGCCAAGGTTATGAACACATGTTGGCAGCAGAGCTCTGTTAATGGCATTGAAGTCGTAATGGTTACACCAATAGGTATGATATCAATACTTCTTCGTCTCTTATACCCTATGAATAGATCATATTTTATGTCTCGATGTATACATCGCATGAATACTCATTACCACCAATCATGGCAACGGAACTGACAATGGCCGCTGGAGATTTCGTACGCTTGACAGACGTCCCATCCCCCGGCCTCTCATCATATCACGCAGGCTCTTATGTAAAACCTGATCTACCTTTTTGCCTCGATTTCGGTATTTCGTTGTCTTTTTTAAAACATGGCATAATTTCATATTCTGTTTCTTTATGACTTGATTTCCGAATGGTTGCTGCTCCTCTATTTGACAATTGGGGACAGTCTATCAGATTGCAGGGGGGGAGGTAACCTCATTACTCCATGGATTAGGTGTCAGCACACCATTCGGGCAAGATAATGTACCAAGGTATGGCATGGTTTAACGGTATGATAATTCTATTTTATGGAAATTGCTGTCGACGATCCTTTTTTTGTTGCATGCTCTGTGTTCTTTTCCAAAACTTTGTGACGATCACCCTCTCTACGTCTCAAACAGCACAGGCAGTTGCTGTTCCATTAAGAATTCTGAGTGGAATCATGGGGGGAAAGACAGTCCAACATGAACCTCAGGAGTTGACAGTCTCTGCTGCTGCCCGCAAGATCCTGGAAAAGGCAGGGTGGCTGAATTATTTCAGTCGCCTACGAGAATCAAATGAAGCAGTGGCGTTGGAATTCCTGCAAAATTTGCAGGAGAACTACTCCATAGTAAGAGAAAGACGGATAGCGGTCACTGATGATATCATTGCAGAAGTCTCGGGACTACCAGCTGTCAGACCCGTATGGACGCTGAAGAAAGAAAGACTACAAAAGGTTATGGAGATTTTCCACGATGAAGGCCAAAGCTTGACAGTCAAAGGGAAGGGAGTTCTGCCGACAACGTTAGGGGAACCTTGGACCGAATTAGCAAAGATAGTGCAGAGCTACATCACTTGCGAAGGGAGGAAAGACATTGTAAGACCACGTCATCTGAAACTCTTAGCTGTTTTGAAAGGAAAATGTTTTGTAAATCTCCCTGCACTCTTAAATTCGTTATTACATGATGCGGCCTGAAGCCTGAAAAAGGCACAACACATAGAAGCAGTCGTTAGCCACCATCGACTGATTCGATTGATAGTGAGCCATAGTCTCACTCAACAACAGAGCAACTGGGAGGAGCTCATCACAATGGTCGAGGGGGGATTGGCTGCACCACCCCCAAAACCTAAACATTCCTCTAGCATGCCAAAACGATCAGAGAAACACAGAGAATTGGCAGCAGAAAAACATGTTGCTCCAAAACGAAAACAATCCTCTAATACACCAGAACGACCAGAGGAACCTAGAGAATTGGTAGCAGAGAAACATGTTGTGGTACACCCGAACAACCTGAGAGACCAAGGAAATCAGCCCGGCTGGCCCGCATACGAGGAAGGCTGGAAAAGATCCAGGGGACCACTACCCAGCCAATCGAGATTACGGACGAACCTCGAGAACCAGAAGGAGGACCTTCCGAAGAAAATACTAAGCAATCTGGGGCTGAGGCTGAGCAGCCTGGAGAAGGAGTTGAGGAAGGGGACGAGCACTCTATAACAAAAACAGAAGCTGAACACTCCAAGGCAGCCACCGAGCAGGCCAATCAAGAAGAGGAAGTAGTATAGCCAGGGGGCAGCCCATTGCAGGACCCTGTGGGTGAAGAGGAATTGGCAGCAGTCCTGGCCAATATGGGGGAGTATGGCCAACCCTCCAGCATAGTAGGCATCCCTGACGGACCCCCGGAGGAAGACACACCTGAGAAAGCGCATGCAGAAAAGGCGGGAGAAGAAAATGTGCCCGTTTATGATGATGAAATAAGAGACACCAATCAGGAGCAATCTGTTCCCAAGACACCAGAAGAAATTCTAGACGGAGTAGGAGCAGATTTAAGGGTTAGTCATAAACCCTCTGCCGAGGAAATAGAGATTAAGAAATTAAGGAGGAAACAACAGAGGTTGCTGGGCACTATAGCCAAGCTCCGAAAACAAATTCGAATTCTAAAAGCCAACCTGAGGATATGAAGGACCGCAAGGAAAAGAAAGAGGGCCACTGCAGAAAAATCCCATAGGACAAGAAGATGACAGACCTATAGCTACTCTGTTGGTCGAAACCCCATTAGAAGACCTACTGTCGAAGAACAGACCACTGTTCCAAATGACATTGAAGAACACTCTGTTGTTCCAAATGACGTTGAGGGACAGACTACTGTTCCAATTGACCCTGAAGAATGGATGGACATTCCAATTGAGGTAGAGGAACAACAAGATGCTCCGATGATAGGGGGACCACAACAACCTTTCATTCGTGTTAAGAAAGAAAAAGAGAGCAAGAAGACCCAAACATAAGCACCACCCTCAGGGGTAATTCGGGTTCTAAACTCCAAACAACATAACAAAAAGGTTCAGGTAAAATTCCCAGCCTCTACGGCTCTATGGAAAAAGGATCCAAAAACAAGAACCTTGCACAAAATGATGAAGCAAGCTCAGCAAGAAGCTGAACAGCTGAGAGAACAAACAGTCCCCCGGGAGAAATACGAAGAATTACAACAACAACTTCGGGATATTAGTCAATCTGAGAGCCAGGCCTTTGAAGGATGGCAAAAGGAGAAAGAAAAGGTTGCCAAGGTAACTCGTCGATTAGATATTGTTATTAAGTAGATGGACACTGTGTGTTCCTTGTATAATGACGTTTTAATCTGTAGGGACCCTGCTAAAAATTATGCTTTATTTTTGCTTGAACGATATTTGTGATTAAAAATAAAAGCCGTTAGGGCAGGTGCCCCTATCCACATCAATACTATTAATGATTTTACATATTGTTGCAAGCATTATGGAATTAAGGTTCAAAGATTATTGTGCGAATTTTACTTGCACAACCTTGTGCTAGACCAGGAAACTGACTTAAATCCTGGCCCTTTTGTTGGCGACATACATTTTCAAGCCTTCATTTCATTTTGGGTTAATCAGCTGAAATGGCTCAGAGCTTATAACACCTTTGAGAGACAAGAGAATAGCCTAGACTTATGGGTGCAAGCCAAGCCTAGAGACCCAGTGATGCTATGGAGAGAGAGCATAGGAGCCTTATGAGGACCCCGCGTGTCATCGAGATATTAGGACCCATGCACGAAGACCTGATTCGACATAGTGTGGAATATTTTCTGACTATTAAAGACCTTGCCATCAATGCTGCAAAATTTTGATACCGGACCTCTAGCCCAAACATCCACCTCAGGGAACCATTAAAATACGAGAATTTTGAGCTGGCTGCCAGTCGATTGAACCTTTATGGGGAACGTATTCTGCAAGCAGGGCCATCCTGGTTGGGGTATCGATTTCGTAGTCCAATTATTTGGCACCCTGCACCGGGATATCAAGCCTTGTATGAAATGCATGCAGATCAAATAAATCAGTTCTTTGATAATCTAGTTTCTCATCACGGTTGTCGGCCTCTTCATGAAGTTCCCTCTCCGGCTTATTCTCTTACCGCCTTTCATGTCAACTATAATGTTTTCATGAGGGCATGAAACAAGGTAAGCAGGGGGGTGTGTGGAGCACTTGAAAGGTATGCTTTTGACAAACAATTTAGTGGCTTTTAAGTAATATTTGTAACCTTTTCTGCATTATGAATTCAAAGAGACAAAGAATTTTAATAAAATGTGTAAGAATTAACATGGGAATCTCAATCATTGATAATTGTTGTTTTTCTATACAGGGAAAGGTGGAAGCAAGGAGTTGCCGTCCAAAAGCGAAAAACAGAGGAGGAATAACTGTTGTCCCTCTAGAAGGGAACCGGATGCAAACGAGATCAAGCAAATCAAAGCTGAATAACCTAGGAAAGGAAGGAGGGATACCAATTCAGTGAAAGAGAGAAAGAAAAGTAAAGGATTAACAGATTGGCGAATCCCTCAGGATCTTTGATCCTGAGGAATCACTATTTTACTTATCTTTGTTACCTAGATATCCCTGCCGTTACTTTTATATAAAGGAACAACATCGTTGAGCAAGGGGACTCCTGTTTTTGTAATTTTTAGTTTCAGACAAAACTTTGATCATCGAGTCTCACTAAGACCTAGTTTACTGTACATTTATTGATGCGTTAATATAAAATACTTGGTGTTTATTTCGTCTTTGCGTCTGGAGTAACCTAAGGAGGTGTACCATTGGCAGCTAAGGGCCCGACTCCGAAGGACACTTGCTTTTGTATCATTATACTGTGATTTATGCGTGGTTTGCTTATCTTTATTACTTGGTAATCTGATATATCTTTCATATGCTATGTTATGCTCTGTTACGATCAATGCATTAATGGTTTTTCTCAGAAAATCCGTGTAATGACTCTGCACTGTATAATTGGATCTCTTCAGATTTGAATCGCATGCTTTTAGTCTCAAACCAACTACTTCTGTTAAAGAGCGTTTGTGTGAATATTACTGTCATTTGATTCATTTGAAATCTCGATTATTGGAATTTGAAAGTAATTTTATTCTGTTTAGAAACATAGTTCTATTACCCTTAATTGTCAGATTACTATATTAATGCGAGGCCTGCATATATGGTTGATTATTGTCGTTCCATAATTCATCAATGAGTGTTGTTCCATAAAGTATATTCCATCCAGTTTGCTTGAGGAGAGAAGAATGTTATAGAAGAGTGTGAGTAAGTTGGTTTTGACTCACGAGATTTAGTTCTTTTGATTGTTGTTCCATTTACTGCTGTTCTATTTACTGATGTTCCATTTCCTTTTTGCTGTTCCATTTTACTTGTTGTCGTTCCATTTACTTGCATTTGTTGTTTTGGTGTGAGAGAAGGTCTAAGGCTGTAGTGAGCCTCAGCAGACGCTACCTAGCTCCCAGACCTATGGTCCCTTCTCTAATTTCCTTTTCATCAGTTTCTAGAGGGATGGGTTATTGCTTCCGTACCCTTGACTGATAAACTGTCTTGTGTGATTCTATCTTTTTGGAGTAATCTAGTTATAGTTTAGCATCTGTTTACTTTTGTATTTTCTGAATGCTATACTACTAAGAATTACTCAGACGAATAGCCTCGGATTGAGTTACTCTTTGCAATAACAAAACGTTCCGAGATTGATTTATTAATGTAGGATAATTAGCGGTGTGGGAGACCCTAGTTATATCTCTACAACAGTCAGGTTGCTAGGCATTTCGGGGTTGAGAAAATGGTGGCAGTACTACATAAGTACTTCTGTTGGTTGAATCTTTGACAAGATGTCGGGAAGTACATCATACCCTGCACTGCCTATGTCATTTCCAAACCGACCATCAAGAAGCAAGGCCTCTATACTCCATTGCCTACCCGTAGTCGACCTTGGGAATCAATCTCAATGTATTACATGTCGAGCTTTCCTTCTACTAAGCATGGAAATGACTGTGTTTTTGTGGTTGTCAACAGGTCTCAAAGATGGCCATTATGGCAGCCTGCAAGAAGAATATCACAGCAAAAGCCACTGTAAACTCTTCTTTGAACAAGCTTGGATACACTTTGGGATCCCACAGTCTATCATCTCAGATTGGGACAACAGGTTCCTCAGTAAATTTTGGTCTAGTCTCTGGTTGATGCTGGACACCAACTCACTAAATCCACAGCCTTCCATCCCCAAACTAATGACTAGATAGATGTTGTCAACAAGATGACTGTACACATTCTACGCATGTACAACGCAAAGCATCCATGCACATGGGATGAGATCCTCCCCTATGTTCAACACAAATATAGGCTCTCCACAACTCGACTAGCCACAACCCTTTTTAGGTGGGCTTGGGATTCCAGCCACTATGTCCCATTGATGTGTCCATGCCATTTGTAGCTACTCAGGTAGATTTCGCTCATGTCCAATCTGAAATAGATACAGAAAACAACTTCATTGAGCACATCCAACATATCTATGAGTAGGGACCTTGCCCACGGGGCTTTGGATTGACGGTGAATGGGTGCGCTGTTAAGGCACTCCTTGCGATAGGTCACCGATTCAAATCCCCCGTGGGTACTTAGGTTAGTCTTAACGTAGAAAAAAAAACATATCTATGAGTAGGTCCATGACATTATGGAGAAATAAAATCCCAAGTACAAGTAGCGACATGATCAACATCGGGTGCCACACAAGTTTCAGATGAGCGATAATGTCTGGTTGATTTTCAAAAGGAACGCCTTCCCGGAGCCTATTAGAAATCGAGACCACTCCGATATGGTCCTTACACCATTACCAAGGTTGTGGGAGACAATGCATTTTAGTTCAGCATTCCCCCATTCCTTGGCCTGCACCTAGTGTTCAATGTGGACTGCCTTTGGCCATACTTTCCACCATTACTAGACACATCTGACATTGTAGAACAACTCACACCAACAGAGTTAAATCCAGATTGCATGGAACAAGTTGAAACTGATTGGATCATGGACACACAAATCAAGCACACTTGCCAGTAGAAGATCCAACTGTATCGATTTGTAAAAGCTAGCCAACTCCTTCACCAGGGCAAGTGGCTCACTAGGGACCAAGTTCAGCAGAAGTTTCCTCATCTCATGGGGGAACTCAACGCAATGAGGACCATTGCTTCCTAAGGGTGGACAAATGATCTAGGTGGATATTGGTGGCCACCTGCTAATTCCATTTGGACCGCCACCATTGTTTCTTTCAGTTTTTTAGTTTCATTATTTGTAGCACAATTTACTATTTTTGGCAGTTTTTTGGGTCCTGAACTTCCGGAGCGGTTTTGAGGCCCTAAACGACATTTTGTGGGAAAAATGGGATCAACATGGGTCCATGGACTGATGTTTCTTATCCCAAAGTTGTAGTCCTTGGATAGACCTTTCTAGTGAGGTATTGTCCACGTCAAATGAAGATCATATGCCAAAGTTATGACCCCAGGAAGTTGATGTACCAATTTACCCAAAACGGGCCCATAGTTTGGTGCTTCATCTCCTAGGGTTAGGGTTTTGGATGTTTAGGGTTTTCCATTGTTTCTCAGCAATAAATAGGCCTTCGAGCCTCATTATAAAATAGTTCAGAGGCATGTAGATGCCACATCTCTCCTCAGAGATAAGCTACCATTGCTGAAGCTAGTTTATTTCCATTTTTGTTTGTAAGCATATTTTAGTATTTTACATTAATGAAATGAAGTATTATTTCTGCTGTATCTCTATATTTATGGTTATCTTTGTAATTTGTTGCATTCCTATTTAAATCCGGATCAACATTGTACCTTCAATCCATATGTAATTTTGTTAATATTCTATGAACGGGAACAACATTCGCTTGAGAGTCCTTTACCCCACTTAGATAGATGATTGTCCATATTTCTTTCCATTGCACTATTAGTAGTTTTGAAGATCATTGAGGAAGAAGAGAGAATTCTTCAATCTGAAGGGAACATTGCAATAAGGATTTATCATCTTATCCTATAGATCCTATTGCAACAGTATATTAGATAAGGGCACCTCCTAGCTTCTTATTTTCACATGTTAATGATGGATCCTTAGTGTTCGTTGTTGGAGGAAACTCATGTTGCAGGGTAGGTTTGAGGTATTTAGCTACCATGTGGTTCTAACATGGTTAATAATTACCTTGTTTATGACTCATATCTCGCTATGAATTTTGGATAGAGATTGGTTGATGGAAATCTAGTTGGTTGAGGACATTGTGTTGCTTCAAGTTTTGTGGTCAATGCTCACAAGACAAACCACTGGGTGATAGGGATGGATGCTCCATCGAATTGGCTAATCTTGTGAAGTTTTCCTTCAATAATTAAAAAAAACAAAATTGTTAGGTTGGGGGGATCTTGCAAATTTTTCCTTAGGAAATTTCACGTGCAAGGTAATTTCACGTGGCCTTTATGAAGTCAAAGGGTTCAATTTATTGGCAACAAAAAATACCTTACATTGGAGATTGACAGTGTCTTTGCTGACCCATGAATATTTTCATGAAGTAATTGCAAATTTTATTTGTGTCTCCATGATTTCCCTTTGTCAAATGGCATTAATTTGTTTTTTTTCCTCAAAACATGCTTCGCACACAATGTCTCACTTACTGGAAATATTTGAGTGTTATAATCTAAATTTTTTTCATTAATCAAAATAAAAATATATTGTGGATTTAATTTATGATATCTTTGATTCCAATGTGCCTATGTCTTGTCCCCTTTTGGCCACCAAGACCTATTCTTCAACTCTGTCATCACTGACCAATATAAATATCCCATCTTTTCCAGCACCCGTGCCAACATCCTTTTAGCTCTTTTATCAACAATATAACACATATTGTCCCTGAAAATAATAATTAAATGAGGGTTATGTTTCATAATTCAACTATAGAAAGAAGGTCATTCTCCAATCTGGGACAAAGAACACCTTTAGGAAGAGAAACCTTTTACCCTATTTTTTGTAACTTCACACTTTCTTTACCTGGAATTTTGTATTCCTCTCCACCAAAGAAATCACAAAACCAATACTTTTCTTAATTGCTACAAAATCAAGATGTAAATAATTTCTGTTATTGGAATGTTGTGATTCAATCAAATTAAAATTTATTCACTCTAACATCTTTATTCCTAGACAAAACATTTCTCCCCCTCCTCATGCTTAACTACATTTTTCTTCTTCTTCTTGGTTCAATTTATAGAATATGATGTTGTTTATGTAAGGCAAAAAATATCCCAAATTAGAATCCCATTGAGGTGTAATTTCATTTTGTTAGAAAGTCAACAAAACTTCAAGTGCTAATAGGCTATTTATGCCCAACATTAGTCTCTAAGAACATAATTTTTGTGAACCTGACTATATGTTATTAGGTCGGTTGGATAGAGTACATGCCTTGCTTCAACCAATAGTTGCATAACCCATCATTCCAACAATAATAAAATAATGAAATGAAATGAAATTTATGTTGGGCGGAAAAGAAATGAAACTTATGTTAATAAGCACCAAGGGACGAGAGATTACATCGGTCATGAGAAGTCTATGCAAAAACATAGATATAGTCCAAAATGCTCATGTAAGATGAGAAATAAATTAACTGAAAATTTTATACTTTCACTAGCCTAACTGAATGCTAACTTACAAGTATTGTAATTCACAAAGAATTATGTTTGACACATTATAAACTATGAATTCGTTTTTCATTTCATAGAGTCCATAACGATGATGATTTGGGTGAGTTCTTCCCATTATCATCCAACAAAGAATTGAAGGATATACTAGTAGAAAAATAAGACCATGCAAGAACCATATTGTCACAAGGGCAAGGTACATTTGAAAATAGTAGACTTCGAATACTTCTAACCGTGCAAAGCGTAACACAAGCACACTAATAAATTTTGTAATGGTCATTCCACTAAAGAAAGAAGCCACCATTTTTGTAAGTTCCTCTTTCGAGTGTTGTTTCATGTTTACACTCGCAAAGAATACATGAGTAATGTCGACACAAAACTCAACTACAATGTCGATTGAAAGTACAATATTCCATACAAATGATAAACACAACCCCAAGTGAAACTAAATTAAAAATGTAAAACCTAATTTTAAAAATATGGACACCGAAGAAATATTAAGCTCAAAATTTGTAGGTAGACTACAAAATACCAAAACAACCTCAAAATGACATGTTAAACTTGTAAGTTTTAAATTAATTGAAAATTTATTTCCATGGTAATTCATACAACAACAAAAAAAACACTGAAACAATATACCTAAAACAAATTGTTAGCTTTAAGAAGGTATTGACGTTGGTCAAAAAATGTTCAATATTAGTTGATAAATGAATAGAATGACCTCCAATTAATGATCAAAACCAAGAATATATAGCATGAAAACCTGTTTCAAATGGTAAAATTCAAATACAATTTTCATGGATCCAGTTTTTGATTGAACCAATGAAAATTTTAGTCAAACCTAAATTTCCCACAAAAAAATAGAGATAGGGGTTAAAAAATATGTTTCCCATAAAAAAATGGAGACCAAGGGTTCACGAGATTGAACACCAACGATTCAGAAAATCGTAAGGAAAATAAAAAAAATAGGTTGCCCATAGCAAATTGGAGTAAAAAGAGTGTTGTCGGATAAAAAATAAAATAAAATTGGAGACCAAGGGTTTAAGAAATTGGAAACCAAAGATTCATAAAATCATGAGGATAACTTGGACACCAAGAATTCAAAAATCGTAAGGAGAAATAAAAAAAATATGTTGCCAATAACAAATTGGAGATCTACCGTTAAAAAATGTTTTGCGAGATAAGAAAAAAATTGGAGATCTAGTGTAAAAAAATGTGTTGCCAGATAATAAAAGAATTGGAAACCAAGGGTTCATGAAAATGGGCACCAAAGATTCAGAAAATCATGAGGATAACTTGGACACCAAGAATTCAGAAAATCGTGAGGAGAAATTTATTTAAATTAAGGGTTCAAAAAATGAAAAAAATTACAGTAATATTTTGTCCACGAAAATTACTCATTAAAAAATTGGAAAATTAGCAAATGTGAGAATAAAGCAAATTTTCACAATAAAATATTATCCATTCAAATATTTTAGAAAAATATGTTTTAAGGTTAAGCAAAGTCTTTCGATAGAAATCACATAATAAGAATCGTTAAACAATAATAAGAATATTGTTGTTCTCAAAGCCGACAAAGGTGGTGTTGTGGTTATTCTTGATAAAGATGATTACCGCCGGAAGATGTTGGACCACCTCCATAATAGCAAGAGCTACATGAAACTCAACAAGGATCCCCCTGAAGAAGATTTCCAAAAGTGTGGCTCTTGCTATAAATGATAGTAGTTCAATCAACTCGTTAAGTCATAATCTTATTGAAAGTTGCTCTCTTACCCCTAGAATTTATGGTTTGCCAAAGATTCATAAGGAAGGGGATCCTCTGAGACCCATTGTCAACACGATAGGAGGGCCAACTTATCTTCTTGTTAAATATTTAGCACAAAATCTTAAGCCCCTTGTTGGCCATACAGAATCCTTCGTCAAGGACTCTGCATCTTTTGTTAATGAGTTAAAGAGTTTCAAGATTGATCCAGATGACAAACTTGTGAGCTTCGATGTGGTCTCCCTTTACACTAATATCCCTATCAACGAGGCCATCAAAGTCATCAAGTGCATCATAGATCTTGATACGATTTATTTAGTTGGTATTTTTCTTACTTCTACTTTCTTTTCATTTGATGGGGAATTCTGTGAGCAAACTTGCAGTGTTGCCATGGGTTCCCCCCTCTCCCCTGTGGTAGCTAATCTATTCATGGAGGATTTTGAATCAAATTCCTTAGCTTCTTCTCGTCTTTTGCTGAAGATGTGGAAGAGGTTTGTGGATGACACTTATGTCATCTGGTCCCATGGTAAAGAAAAGTTGGAACTGTTTTTCCTCCATCTTAACAATCAATCTAGTTCTATAAAGTTCACCATAGAATTTGAATGTAATGGTAGTCTGCCCTTCCTTGATGTCCTCCTCTCAAGGAATGATGATGGATCTTTCTCTCATAAGGTATTTTGTAAGAAAAATCATACGGAGCAATATCTTCATGCTAATTCTCAGTCATTTCCTAGCTCAAAAGCTTGGTGTTCTCAACACCTTAGCGACTAGAGATTTAATAGCTTTTGATGAGAACCATCTCAATCAAGAGAAAACACATCTCCTAAGTTTTTTCTTTAATAATGGGTATAGTAGACACTAATGTGCTAAGTCTTTCCTTAGAGCTGAAAAAGGTCCTAGTGCTAAGAATGATACCAAGGATCATTTTTTTGGTGTTCATCTTCCTTTTATCTAAGGGATCACTGAGAAGCTTGCGAGGATCCTAAGGAAGCATAAGGTGGCTTCAACCTTTAGGCCTTTAATACGATCTAGAGCTCCCTTAGATGTGTAAAAGACCCAATTGACCCCAAGAATATGAAGGGTGTTTACATTATCTCATGCTCTTGTGGGACTCCCTACATTGGTGAGATTAGTTGCTCGATTAATCAAAGGATTTGTGAGCATGCTGTTGAAATCAAGCACGACAAGATCCACTCCTCTGCTTTGGCGAAGCATGAAGATAAATCTAAGGATCACATCTTCATTGAGGAGGCCCAAGTCATTGCTAGGGTTAGTCATTTCCATCATCGTAAATTGAGGGAGACCCTAGAAATTGAAAAAAGAGCCAATAATTTGAATAGAGATGATGGTTGCAATATTAGTAGAAGTTGGGTCCCTGTCATGTCCTCCTAGTTTTTAGGCCTTTTTTGGGATTTATTTTGTTTGTTTTTTTAATTTATGTAGGTATTTGTGTCCTTTTTATGGTATCTATTGTTGATTTATTCTTCACTAGAGTTCATTTTCTTGATCTTTTATGTTTTTTTTATGTATTTTATCATCCTATTCATTCTTAACTCCTTTTAGTATTTTTTTATTTGTTTAATAGGTCTGAGTCCCATATTTTATTGTTGACCCCATTTTATTTATTGATTACTTTTCTTTGGATTATATATATATATTATATATATATATTATATATATATATATATATATATATATTATTATTTATTTGAACTTGTGTATATTTTTGTTTTCATTATTTATTTTTCACATTAATTATTTTTAATTTAGTTTATTTTATTCTCATTAATTATTTATCAAATGATCTTGTCTTGATTAAAATCTTTACTCGTTTTTATAATTTTTGACTCCCCTTCTTTAAAGTTGTTTTTTTTTAATAAATTAATTTAAATATTATTTCTCAGAAACTAGTTGTTTAATCTAGCGGTTTCTTATTAATATTTGTTTTTAATAAAGTAATAAACTAATATCACAATTTAAATATTATTTTTCAAAGACTAGCCATTTAATATAGCTGTTACCTATAACAAATTTAATAAATTAATAAACTAATATAATAACTTAAAATTATTTTCGAAAACTAGTAATATTTGGTTTTAATAAATTAATTAAAATATTATTTTTCAAAAACTAGCCGTTTAATATAGTCGTTACCTATTAATATTTTTAATAAATTAATGAAAAACTATCATTATTTAAATATTTTTTTCAAAAACTAGCTGTTTAATATAGCCGTTACTGAATAATAATTGTTATTATTCAAATATAGCCATTACTTGAAATTATGTCTCTACATTGCTCTATATTTAAGCCTTTGCCATGGTCTACCTCTTCATCTGGTCTTAAAGATGATCCACACTTGTTGGTTCAAAACGCGTTGGCCAAAAATTTCTCTTATGTGATTTCTACCGAAAGACTTTGCTTAACTCATTATGGATCACAGAATCTTGAATACAGAAAATGTTTTAAGGTGTTAATTTTTGTGCATATCTATTGTTATATTAAAAAAATATTCTTAAAACAAATATGTTATTAATTTTAATAATTTTTTATTAATGATTAATTTTTTTCCTTATATTTAGGATAATTAGGAATTTATATAAACAATTTGAAATAGTGTAGTAAATTTTGTATACCAAATTTGA
>APFE030320892.1:1386-18177 GCA_000404065.3 Pinus taeda
CTGTTCTTGTTTTCCCAAATGGCGAGCTCTTTGTCTGAGGTAGGCTTTTTTGGGTCACTGTCTCCTTCTCCGACACACACTCCTTTCCACAACTCATTGAAGATGAGGGTGTGTTGTATCATCCGGGACCAATCAGGATAGTTCTCCTTGCCAGTGAGAACTATTCCCACCATAGAGATGATTGAATGGATTCTGTGAAAAAAATAGCTTCTGCTGATAGAATAATACTTCTAATTGCAAAAAGAATGTGCTTTTGTGGAGGGAAATAAAAACTTTTGCTGCTAAAAAAAATGATTCTGAGACGAATGCTGATCACCACATATATATCATTTCTTGACAATATGCAACATACAATGGATAGTAGCCTACTTACTCTCCTTTGTCATTGGAGTCCTCATGAAATATAACAGCAGCATATTGCCCTGGGCATTCAATTCCTAACCAAATTAGTAAGGCCACAGATTCACAATTTCACATTCGTTTCGATCCATGGGACCATTTTCATTCGTTAGTGAATATAAGAATACTATTTTCAGTAAGTGCAGTACTGATTTATGGGAAATTCAGAAATTGCCGCAACTGAAACAGTGTCGCCCGACAATAAATGTCGATTACACATTGAAAAGCAGACCAATATCTCTCTCCTGCAAAGCCTTGCCACATACTACCGCAGTCTCCCCCAAGGATTCAACGAATTCAAATAAACTGCGTACAGATCAAAGCAATGCAGGAATTACTATGGCAATCCCTGTGGCAGCAACTGTGTTGGATACGACTCGAACCGAGACCAACCAAATGATAGGCATTGCGGATGATGGTGGGAAGAAGAAGGTGTGCCTCTTCTACTGCTTCTGTGGGATGATATTGTCATGCTGCGAAATCGTTAACACAACTTAGTGATACAAGGCCGCATCAAAAAACAACGTTTCAAATATTAATGATACCAATATTTTAATTGAGAAACAATTATGCGGTAATTCGAATGAATGGAGAGGAGAGGAGCCGAGGCGCAGATGCATTCACCAAAAGAAATGAAAAACGCAGATACAGCGAAAATGAAGGCGGAGATACCATATGTGTTTCAAAGAAAAAATCAAGGGTTTCAACGTTCGCATACCATGTCAGGCCAGCGTTCAATACGCAACCTCATCAAATGTTCACCATGTCAGGCAGAAAGCAGTGGACAGAGAGCAGAAGGTAGGCAGTGAACAGAGGAGTTACAAGGCACACTAAAAAAGGAACCTGGGACCTGTGCTCTGATACCATGTCAGGCTAGGAGTAACTCCAGAAAAACTGATTCGTTTATTCCATTAGGTAGCTATTTGTTATATACATGAATGTGACCGCTCAGTTCATCTTCTTGATGACTGTTCACATTCAAATTCTCCCAATCGCTGAGGATTAGGTGTCAACAGGAATCATTGCCCCCATTAGGTTTTTAGATTGGGTATCCAATCTTGTCCCTACAAGAAATAAAATAGGAGAAATCAGACTGTGTGTTGACCTTAGAAACTTGAACAAAGTCTCACTCAAAGACAACTATCCCTTACCTAAAATGGACGACATACCGCAAAGGGTAGTAGGTTCCACAAGGATTTCACTTTTAGATGGATTCGTGGGTTACAACCAAATTTTAGTCCATCCTGATGACCAAGCAAAAACTGCATTCACAACCCCATGGGGCACCTTCATGTATGTTAAAATTCCTTTTGGATTGAAAAATGCAGGGGCCACCTTTCGGAGGGCAATGGATATTGCCTTTGCAAAGGAAATCCATGATTTCCTGGTTATATACCTTGATGATATCACAGTGTTTTCTAAGTTAGATCAACAACACCTAGATCATCTCAGGCAAGTTTTTCTTAAATGCAGGAAATATGGCATTTCTATGAACCCAACCAAAGAAGTATTTATTTGGTTTGGAAGAAGAAAAACTATTAGGCCACATTATCTCCAAAGGTGGAATCTGGATTGACCCAATTAAGATTGAAGTTATCTTGCAAATACCTCACCCAAGAAACATTAAAAAACTTCAGGCATTTTTAGGAAAAATAAATTTTTAAGAAGATTCATCTCTAATCTAGCTGAACTAATTACATTATTGAATAACATGCTGAAAAAGGATTTGGCTATTAAGTGGACAGTAGAGGCTAAAAATCATTTTAAGAATAAAACTAGCCTTAAATTGGACACCCGTCCTCATAAGTCCAATGTTTGATAGAGAATTTATTATTTTTTCCTTTGCATCTGAACATAGCATTGCTACAATTTTACTATAGAAAAATGATAAAGGATTTGAACAACCAATAGCTTTCTTTAGTAAAGCTCTAAGAGATGCATCCTTAAAGTATAATATAATGGAAAAACGGGCTTTTGCTTTGGTACAAGCCATCAAATATTTATGAGTCTTTATCTTGTATTCTCACATTGGAGCTTATGTTCCCAATGCTGTGGTCAAAGACATTCTCACCCAGAATGGAGTTGATGGCAAAATGGGAAAGTGGATAGCTACCATATTGGAGTATGACATAGAGATTAAACCTACAAAATTAATCAAAGTCCAAGGGCTAGCTAAACTCATGGCTGAAACTAATTGCCAAGCCCTAGGTATAAATTTTATTGCAGAACTGGACAATGGAGAGGAGATGGCGACTCCACAGATCAGCCAAGTCTTTTTAGACTCACCTTGGTATGTTGATATAGTATATGTCTTACAAAACTTACAAGCTCCTCCAGGGTTGTCCAAAACTAAAAGTAGGTTTTTGAAAATGAAATCTTTAAAGTTCTACATAATGGATAATACCTTATTTTGGAAAAATCATGAAGGTATTTTGTTAAACTGTTTATTAAAGGAAGAATCTAACAAAGTAATCCAAGAATTTCTTGCAGGTGATTGTGGAGGACACCTCTACTGGAAGACAACAGTTGTTAAAATCCTAAGAGCTGGATTCTATTGTCCAACCTTGTTTTCTGATGTAAAAAAGTTTGTAACATCCTACCACTGGTGTCAAATCTTTGAAGGAAAACGAAAACTTCTACCTTTACCTTTGAAACCAATTTCTACAGAGAAACCATTTCAACAATGGGGTCTAGATTTCATTGGTGAAATTCATCCCCCCTCTTCTGCTCAACATAAATGGATATTGATTGCCACAGATTACTTCACCAAGTGGATAGAAGCCATTCCCTCCAGACAAGCCACTGACACTGTTATCCTAGGTTTCCTAGAGGCTAATATTATGTCCAAATTTGGTTGCCCCAAAAAAATTATCATAGACAATGCTGCCACATTCAAATAAAAAAGAATGATTGACTTATGTCATAAATACCATTTAACCCTTGGTCACTCGATAGCCTACTACCCCCAAGGGAATGGACTTGCTGAATCATCTAATAAAAGCTTAATTAATATTATCAAAAAATTGTTGGAAGACAATAAGAAGACATGGAACAAGAAACTGATCAATGATTTATGGGTAGATAGGCTTACAACTAAGAAATCTATTGGTACCAGTCCCTATCAGTTAGTCTATGGGATGGAGGCAGTTTCCCCCTCATCATTAGGAGTTCCAGTTATGAAACTGCTCCAAGAATCTCAAGTTGAAGAAAATGATATTCAGATAAGAATCAATCAAACTATTCACCTGCAACAAACCAAGGAAGAAGTGTACCTCAGAGCCTAAGTACTGCAAGAAAAACTTAAGAAAGTTTTTAATAAAAGAACCAAGGAAGAAGACTTCTATTTTGGTGACAAGTTTTGAAGTGGGATTCTAGAAGAGAAGACAAAGGGAAACATGGGAAGTTTGACTTCTTATGGAAAGGCCCATACATTATATATGCCTTTAGAGGGAATAATGCTTACTTTCTCAAAGAATTGGATGGTGCAGAGATAGAAGGAGGACCTGTCAATGGTCGGATGTTGAAGCAGTATATTGACCCAATTTACTAATTTTACTAGTTCAGATTGTACATACTATATCCTTCATAATATTCAGTGTTGATTTGATGGTAGTTTTTGAGTTGAAGCCCAAAGAGAAGGCCCTAAGCTTCAAAAGTTTTGGTATCATAAATATCAAGAAAGTAACAAGTAAAGGGACATTACAGAATAAAATCACAAGTCTATCAAAGAAGGCCATTGATCTGCAGTTCTTGACTTTCCACTAGGGAAAGCCATCCCCAAGTGGAGCCACTGTTATGTTCCTATACCTGATAGCTGTCATAATTTATGATTGACTTAGTTTATCTCTGAAATATGTACATACCTTTGCTTTCTGCAAATGTTTTCCATATTTGTAAAAAAATTAAAAAAATTTAAGCGGGTATATCCTAAAATAAAAATCAAAGGATAAAAAGAATGAAAAAGGTAAAAAAAATGAACAATGAACCCCAAGAAAAATGGAAAGGACCATGAAAGTGTGCAAGTCAAAATGCCACTATTATTTCACTTTTGATATAAATGATTGTGTTCAACTTGTTACTTATGCCACAATCCATGGTAACCAAATAGTTTAATCTTGGTTATTCCATGTTTTGAATTTAATGCTTAGAAATAGAGAATAAAATTTGACCAAACTGTTTAATCTTGGCAGATAAGTAGATAGGTAGAGTGAATAAAAGGAGCTCAACAGTTTAATTTGAGCCCTTGGATGTAATAAGGATAGACTTAGATATATTTCCATTGTAAAAGAAAAGAAAAGTTTGATAAGGGTTTGCCAGTTTAAGTGCACCCTAGTAAAAGAAGTAAAAATGGTAGGATGTGTAAGTAGGCAAGTAGATGTTTGGTTGTAGAATTATGTATGATGAATGGTTAAGTTAAAAGCTCAAAATCATTTGCTTTCATCATTACATTACTTTGGCAAAGCAAGGATGACAAAGACACATTTACAAGGTTACATAATTAATTTCCTCATTCATTTTACCCCTCATGATAACTAATTTCCCACAAGTAAAAGTTCCAAAAACCTTATGTTAAGGGGGCTCAGAGCATTTCTCTAACTTTTGGAGGGACTGGACCCTTGGCCCAATAACTTATAAGGTCAAAGGTGCTAAAAACCCCTCATCAACATTCACCCATTCATCATTTATTCATTTCCTCTAAAAACCCCTTTTCCCTAAGTAAATTTATTATTTGCTAAAGAAAAGTAATTACCCCACAAAATCCCTTTAGCCTAAGTTATAATGTTTTAATATGAAAAGCAAATTAATGTTAAACACATTATACTTAGCGCACTTTTATTTTCATCTCATATTAACATATGATTTTACTTATGTATTAAATCCAAAAAATCACCCCTTTCCATATATTATATTGTTAAAAACCCCGTATATTAATAATCCCATCCCTGGGGTTCGAAATATAAACCTTAATAATGAAACAATTAAAATAAGGGATTAATCAATCGATTTGCAGTTAATTAATAACCTAAGACTTCCGCCAAATAATAGAGATTAATTAACCAATCTATGGTTAATTAATAATCTATCCACGCCCCAATCACCGTGCACCCCTTTAGATCCAACGGTTGACGCTCATATCAGGCGGCCTCCAATACCGACCTTTACCTGCCCGATGTGAGCGGTTTTACTATTTTCCTGCCGCTACGTGTCGCCCGATGAATGGCATTGGGTGGACCTCTCCAAATACCGCCTAGCGCTCAAAAGCTATGCGATGAAAACCATTACCGCTTCCACTTACCACCATCACTAAAAGGAAAAGTGTCCCATCCATTGACTGGCGCCATCTGTCCCTTTCACCATACCCGCCAAACATTTTGGCTTTGTGAATAAAAACAAAAATACTCAATATTTTTTTTGTTTTACCGTAACAATAGAACCTCCTGTTCTCCATGCACATAGAAGCACGTTCATGATGTCACCTTGCATTCAAACCATCAACTCCAAGAAACCGTTGAACTCCCAGTTGCCACTACAGACCAGCACGCCTCATCTAGAATACACTCCAGTGCCATTATGTTTCCCGTACCACCATAACCAGGTATTTACCCACTTCTATTGGAAAACCCTATCTTTATATCAAACCAAGACTGAATTGCTTTAGAAACTGAGTGTTTTTATCAAAATTTAAGCAATCCAATACTCTAAAATCTCCCTAGAACAGTCTGGTTCTCCATATGATCCCTGAATTTCCCTCCCTACATCCTTGGAAACACAAGAACCAAGGATGGAAGCTCCCATCTCCCTAAATGTCATGCCACTTACTACTCCCTAGAGGGATTTGGACCACCTTCCCTTGACCGACAAAGATTTTCAAATAAAGGACCTTACTTTTGATGAAACCCCCTTGAAGTTATACTGTAAGTATCAAGACAATTATCTGAACCATGCTGATAAAATAGGTCTTTGGGAATCTAACCTACCTAAGTATCAATTCCCCACTGTCCATATTTTCCCAAATATTGTCCACCAATGCCATGCAAACTACGTCCCTGAGATGAGAGTTGTAATGTCTCCAGACCATAAAATCTTATTCACCATTACAATTGAATCCATAAATGAGATGCTACAGTTGCAGCCTGGTCAATACCTCACTCCCCTTTCCATTGCCAATTTACTTGAAAAATATTCAAAGCTGTCTAGTTCTGAAATTACCCAAATCTATCATACTTTCATTGAAGAAAAACGTAGGCCAAAAGACCCCCCTCCCTACATGTCATGCTTCTTTACTAATCTAGGCAGTGATATCATCACCATGATTTCTTGCATTCTGGGTTTTACCACTAATGAGTATGTAGATGAGGTGACCTTAGCCTACATGTCTATTTTTACCCCTGGATAACCTCCTGCAGCCAAATTTGACTATGCTACATTCATTTCAGATAAGATGCATGACCAATTCATGAGGTTAGAGCAAGAGAGAGTATTCAAATATTCTTTAGTCTTGTATCATATTTTCCTCTACTACCCAAATAATAAATTCCCTTTCTCTGTCCAAAAGCTTGATACTAAAGGGAATCCTAGGTCTGTTATCTTTTGGACCTCAATTTTTCACTATTCTAGCTCTTCTCCTCATCCTTACACAAATTTCATAGACTTATTTGTACATCCAGTAACTACTACGTTATTGGGAAATCCTCCTCCCAGGGTTAGTGCAAATATCAAAAAAATTCTTCAGTTATCCAAACAGTACAAGGTTGGGGATTGGTACTTGTACCAGAACCCTACCTAGATCCAAAATTTATGAGTGTGAGTTGCCTCCCTATAAACTGCCCAAATATCTCCCCATTCGATTATTTACCCTAGAGTACTACAGGCAAATGATCAATTCTGATAAAATCCACTTTGTAAAGACTAAGAAGAAAACTCAGCTAAGGATAAAGGATCAGCTAGGCCCCTTTATTTGCAAGAACAAAAGAGCAGGGAAAGAGTCAGAGGAAATCCTTGAGAGATTGAGATTGAAAAAGAGCTTCATCTAGCCATATGACCCTCATATTTTCATCTGTGATAGAAGGCAAAAGCATAAGCTATCCCCCTACATCCACCATAGGATCCCAGAGATTGAGCAATATGCAAATCAGTCTGAATGGGTGGAAGGAACTCTAATAGACCGGGATAGAACACAAGTTGAAGTTGACAATGTATCGGTAGATTTGAAAAGAAAGATTGATGAAAATTCCTTTGTACAGGTGCCAGGAGATACTTCATCACCGAAAAAGTCACAAGAACCCAGCACTCAACCATCAGAGCATCAAGATACATCAGACCAAGTAGGACATTTAGGACAGCAAGAAGAGTTAGAGCAGCCTGAAATTTCAGAGGAGTTGGCTCAACCTGAACAAATCATGAGCAACCCTCCAATGTTACAAACTCCTCTCAATGAGGAAAGGAATCCTAAAAGAGACTAGGAAGAGGCCACCCCTTCCAGCAAGCTTACTGATCAAACCTTTGCTAAAAGGAAAAGGTTGAATCCCTATTCATAAGAAGAGTTCATTGAGGAGACCGCAGGCAACACAGTGGCAGGAAGGACAAAGAGCATGCAAACTATCCCAACAGGTGGGACCCCATCCACTTCACATATACCACTATTGGAAAGACAGCGGAGCATAGAGGTGTCATCCTTTAGGGCTTCTTCTGAACAGAGCCTGGATATCAAGGGTAAGTATAAAGAAATAAAAGTGAGGAATGAGAAATTGAAATCCCAAACTTATGCCCAGTACCACAAAATGGCCCCAACCAACCAAACTAGAATTATGTCAGCTTTTGACATAAAGGAAGGGAAAATGCAAATGAGTTTCCTCAAGTCCACTATACAGCAGCCAAAATCCATGGCAGATTACTTTAAAACTGATTTTGAAGTATTGGCAAAGGATATTCATCCTATTGACCAAATAGAACTACATAAGCAGACCGAGGAAATGGTTTATTCTACTTTAACTAGAAAATCCATTGCGGCCCATCAACTTTAAAATTCAATGCATAACACCTCTGCACAACTAAAATTAGAAAAAGCTTCCTCTTAGGCTAAGGACACCAGAATAAAATCTCTAGAAGATCTGATAATAGAATTGGGACATGATCCCAAAGATGTGAAGGCAACTGAACAGTTAATTAAAAAGAAGAATGATGACATTGTTGCCTTGAAAAAGCAACTTAAGGTCCCTCCACTCCATCCCCAAACTGTAGAAATTATAGAAAGGAAAAAGGAGGAAGAACTTATGGACCTAGTCCTAATACTAAATGACTAGCTAAAGGAAACCGAGGACGAATTGGAAAAAGCAATACAATCTAAGCAAAGTGAGTCGACCACTTCTCAGACTGTTATTCCCATAGTTTCTATAGTTGTGCCTTCCACTCTAGCAACTACCTTGGCACCAACACTTCCACCAATCATAGCACTGCCAGTAACAGGGACCACTTCGACTATAGGTACACCAGCGAGCACAGAGTCAACATCAGAAAAGACAGATGAAACAATCAAAGCCATGGAACAAATGAGCATCTAGGCAACTAAGTTGAAGAAACTTAAAGAACAAATGTCAAGCTTAGAAACCAATTATGAGCTTGTACAGATTCAGAACGAAGAGGAAGAAAGGAAAAACAGAAGGATGGAAGAAAAAATGAAAGTCCTGGAAAAGGACTTAACACTAGAAAAACCTTTGAGAGATATTAAAGATATCTTATGGACCAATATCATTGATTCCATCAATGATATTTGGCCTTCTATCCAAATCAGTTTTGAATAAACTAAGCTAATTAAAATAGCTATGGAGGCCATACATAAAACCAAAGAAGAATTGGGAGAGAAACCTGAAGAGGCAACCCAATTGATTAACTTTTTGAATACCAGAAACAGGCACCAGCTGGAGGAATTGGAAATTGAGGATAGAACTGCCACCATCCTGGAAATTAAGAAAGTTCTTACTAAAAAGAACTTGATGCTTAATTTGGAAAAAAGATGTCAAAGTATTCAAGAGGACATAGATGATTTTATGTTAAAATATGGCATTCTAAGAGGCAAAGGCCTTTCAAGCCCACTAGTCATAAATGACAAGTTAATGACTTGTGACAATTACATTGAGAAGCTGCACAAACAAGCTAGAAGTCAAGCCAGCTCTTCTACAACAAAAGCACTACCTATAGGAAAGGTGCTCTATGATGGTTTAGAAATTTTTTTTTATATTGAACATGAAGTGAAACACCTATTCACGCTCCAACCCAATTTTACTAAGTACACTGAAGCTGACAAAGTTTACAGGAAATTCATCAGAATGAAAATACCAAAGGATGAATGGTGGACTAATATGACAGAGATACTATAAGTTACTGTAGTAAAGATGTAAAGTATAAAATGTTTACTAAGGTAAGATTTGGTAACACAAGTAAAGAGTATCAAAAAACAGGTAAAGAGTATCAGCAGGTGAAAGGAAGAAAAATATCTAGCACATAGTTACAAAAGAAACTACAAGAGGTAAATCCAAGTTTCAACATCTAGCTCGTTCACAAATAAAGGGACAGTAACAATTTGTTTTCCATCTATCTCTATTTTTATGTAAAAGATATTTTGTATTTCCTAAAATAAATCTCATATGGTTATGAGATATTTTTTTATAATTTTTGTATAAATACTTCAGAAATTGAAGTCATTAGTGTGGATTCAAAGACATTTTTGGTATACATTTCATATCAAACTAGTGAGCTATTGTAATCAAGTCTAGATTGGCTGCTGGATCATGAAATAAAGTTAAAGACATTTCACAGGATTCTTGTGCATGATGGAAACCAAATAAATATTATCTCTTCATGTTATTATTGTTTTCTCATCATGTTATAAATATTCACATATTTTCTTTATAAAATCTGAATAGTAAACAAAGAAAAATATTTCAAATTAGCTTTAAGCTCTCTGTTTTGACATGTTTAAATTTTCATTGTTTTCTATTGAATTACCTTAGTCTAGGAAATCTTAGTTGCTCCCCTACTTCCGTAGTTTTTCCTTTAGGTCAAAGGTGAAGGATTTTTAATTTCCCTTTACCATTGATCTCCCTCTATTCATCATCCTGATCTCGGTTTAAGGATTCTTCATTGCCCTTGTACCTTGAATAGGATTACCTCATCCATTTCGACCCAGAGATTTGCTTTCTATTGTACTAGCTTGCCCTGTGAATTCTTCCTTTAGCAATTGATCTGATTCGGTCTAGCTACTTTTTATTTGACTCCATAGCCCAATGGACTGAAGGCTTGCTCTACCCATCTGTTCCTAGAATTCCACCACCCAATCAAAATCAAAATACCCTTAAACTTTCATAACTAGCCTAATATCCTAGCAAACAAAGCTAAATCATAAAGAGAGAGCCCTCTTTGGACTTAGGTTGGCTAGAACCCAAGTCTAAAAGATTGGTTTGTAGTTACCTTGGATCCTTTCCTTCTTTCCAATAACTTCTAAGGAAAGTATGAGTGATAACAATACCCAATGTTCCTTTGGGAACGTTATTACTTATTTCAATTAAAGGCAACCTTTGAAGGTAGGTCCTATATGGGTTCTTCAACCCGTACTTTTTTGGAAATTTTTTGATCCTGTGACTTTGATGACCAGAGCTTGTTGTGAGAGTTGTTCTTGAACAATATCATGTGTGAATATGTTAGCATGAAGATGGTGGCGAGTGTCCTCTCCTACATGAGGAATATACAGTTGCGGGGATTCATGAGGAATCAAATTGAGTGGCACTTGGCCAAGAAATCAGCAGAAGCCAATGAGGAGAGAACAACATTATGGGTTAGAGCATGAGTTTAAACTATTCTTGAGTAGTCTAAAAATTAGACAAAAATCAACCACCTATAGGAAAAGGATCGTGAGGATCTGCCTCAACCTATATACAGAGATGAAAAGTCGAGAATTAGCAGGATGTCTTAACCGCACTAAGGCCTGTAGCGCTAAAATACAAGAAGGGGATCCTGTTGAGTATAGGAACTTTTTGGTTGATGTTACATGGGTTCCAGAATATGCTCGGATTGTACAAAGACTAGGGGTGTTCTGGATTGGCCTCAGATTCAAATTTCCTTTGATATGGTTGCTAGTTGAGGAGTATCAGCTGAATTACCACCTATGTGACTATGAAGAGGAATCTTCGCCACGTCAGTTGATATCCATTCAAGGGTTCAAAGCTTCGGGTGAAGACATTGCTGGTGCCTACATTTTCACAGACTTGCATTGGAGGTACAGTAAAAGGACCTGAGATTCTACATGGGGACATGTAGTTTCTTCGGTGGGGGGGAGATGTTGGGTGTGGTTTTTTACCTATTTTTTGCACATTCTTTCCCCAGTTTTGACCTTTATGTCCTCCATGACTATGACTTTACACGATCAATTTCCCTATTTTCTTACCTTTTTAACCTATTCTACTATCATGTTACTTTGTTGTATTTTACCAAATAATACGAAGCTTTATTCCTTTTTGTGGCTAACTGGGAGAGTATTGAAGAAGTATTTTGTGAAGTTCTTCTTTTTAGGTGATGGCTCGTGAAGACAAAGCTATGAAGCAGATAGGCAGTGCAGACTAACTACAGAAAAGGTTATAACGGTTCCCTGTTACACCCTGGATGTTGTTATAGGTTACTGTTATACATTGGATGTTGTTATAGGTTGTTGTTACACATTGGATGCTGTTACAGGATGTTGTTACACCATGCGCTGATACAAGAATCCGTCGTCACAACAAAAATGTTGTCGCCAGTGATGTCACGACATCCCGAACTGCCATTCACTCGATGTTGTTATGCCAAAGCTGGAAAATGTGGTTATTAATCCACATAATAGTTGTTGGCAGTAGGGTTGTTTATTTTTAAAGAAACAAGACTTAAGTAGTTGCAATTGTAATTGATGTATTTTTTTTTTTAGCAATAGGTTGTAACTACTTTATTTTTTATGAGAATCGTGAGATTCTCTTGACTGATCTGTTTCTAATTTCAGGATGTAATAACTATAAAGAAACTCAATTTTTCATGTACAAGGATATGACATATAGAAAAGCATTGTTACTCTGCTTCTGTAATTTTGAGTTTTATTTTTAATATCAATCAGCACAGTGATGTTGTTATTGTTCTTCCACTGATTCGTTAATCACTTTTGTGATATTTCCTGTGCTCTGCTGAGGAGGAAGGGCCCTCCTCTCTGTCAGGGATTACAATGATAGAGGTAGTGTACATTCTATTTTAGTTAATTGATTTATGGTTTCTTGTTGTTGTTGTACAAGTTGTGGGTTATATTCGATGTTGTTTCCATTTATATTATGTTGTTATACTGAGTTAATCAACAGAATGGTAGTAACCAGCTGGAGTAGATATTAGTTCCTATGTGGCGCGCCCTTGCTTTGATAGCTGTGAAGTGTGATTTAATTCTGTAGAGTGTTTTTATGTCTACATGCATGGTTTGATTCATCAATTTAGATCAACGACATCCTTTAATGTTTTCTACATTTTTCTTATTCCTGGATGGAGTGTATCGGCATAGACAGTGCAAACTCCATTGAAATAGCAAGACCTACCCTAGGTTGACAATTAAATGTTGCAGTCTTAGTCAATTATTATTAATTAAAACAACACTACATCTACCAAGCATTAAGAGAGATCAAATCCCTTTTCACTCTAAAAGTGGCTTTTATCTCAAGAGATTTGATCCCTCTTGATGCTTTGCATATTTACAGTTAAGATGGATCTAGGCTCATTTAAATTCCCCCTTTAAATAGGCTATATTCCACATGAATACCATGGATCTTTTTTATTTTTATTTTTATTTTAGTTTTATAGGGTTATTTATATTTATTTATTTTTATTTTTTTTCTTCTTTGTTTTATTTGAATGAGTTAAATTTTTGCATTACATTGCATTAATATTTTTATTTAATTTAACTCTTATTTTTATTTTTATTTATAAGACATTATATTACATTACATTACAACATCTATACCATACTAGGTTGGAGAGTGCTTCTCGGTACAAATATATGAGAAATACATTTTTTTCCCATATATTCTAGAACCATAATTTTAGCTCATTATGAAAGTAAATATAATGTTCTTCAAGGGGAGATGTAAAGTAAGACATGATGGTGAGATTCCAAGTGAAGGGATAGGCACTTAAACCCAATCATGGTGATTTCTCTTTAGTTGAACAATTTTTGGATCATGGCTCATAAAGTGTTTAATATATGTAGGTGCAACACATGTGGAATCATTAGGGATTGTTTGCTTTTACTTTATGTTAAAATGCTATCTCACAAGTGAAGAAATAGTCACTTAAATCCCCTAAATCATAGTGCTTCCTCTTTAGTTGAATGAGTTTTGAATAATGACTCACGAAACATTTAACATAGGTAGGTGGAATAGTTTGGGATTGTTTACTTTTACTTATGTTAAAATGTTTCAAGATTGGTGTCATTGTGGATCCAAGGGACTCTCTTTTAGTAATTTGGCATTTCTTTATTAAATTAAGGACGGTTCCATTATGCTTTTTCATGGTCAACCTTCTTGACTCCATGGATTCTTGAAGGTTTGGGTAAATTATATTTTTATTTTTTCGTCCAAAAAATTGGTTATTTTTAGGATCATTTTACTTTTAGCCATGACAGGATGGAATTAGTGAAGAATGATAGGCTAGAGTCAATTATGTCTTGCATAGAGAGAAAGTGGTTCTCTCCTTGTAGGGATGAAAGTAACTATCTCTCATCTTAGTGATGGAATAGCTAGCCAAATTACGGTTTTATAATGTTTATTATGTAGAAATTTCAAAGGTCGTGGCCCATTAGAGAAAGATAATTGAAAAGTTGGAGGGATGTATGTTATTTTGTGTGAACTAGCCTTGGGTCTTACTAGGAGCTCTTAATTTTTGGTCTCTCATCCAAAAGCATCAATTAGGTTTATTCTTGTCATGGTCAAATAAAATGAATCTCTTTAGCAAGCATTAAGATATTTGGAAATTAGAGATGTTGAATCGATAAACCAAATACAGTTAGACATCAAACAATAAGCTTTTAGTGGGAATTTTGTTTTTAATCTTAGGTTTTCAGATGATTTAATAAGGTGTTTTTTTTTTTTTCTATTAAATCAATATGTTAAGATTTATATTAATTGGCTCATTAATTATACATCTAACATTATTAAAACATGTTGATTGCATGCAATAATTTCTTACTTTTGGAACCGTTGAAAGTGATAACGGTAAGAAGTATTTTTTGATTTGTAATATTATTTTATATGATGTGGCAACAAATACTATTTTTGATAAATATTATAACAATTTTTAGTCTCCAAAATTTTAAAATTTTATAATAATACACACACATTTTATAACAAACATTTTATCTAGCCCTCAAACATTTAAGAAAGAATGAGATTGCACATATAGTACTAACTTTAATATGATACAAAATAAGTTTTAAACTCTAAGTATAATGATTCTCTTTTCAATTACTCAAGCTACACTTATTTAACACTTATAATTTTTTCAACATCTCCTTCCACCATCAAACATTTAAAAAAGAGTGTGAATAAAATAATTGACCCCACCTTACCCCAGACAAATATAACATAAATAAGATCTAAACCTGACCAGTAAAAATAATAAATTCTTTACTCATACTAAAAGCATTTAACAGTAAAATATGTATTATTTAAAAATCAATTTATATAAATTTATCATAACTTTTTACTTTGATGTTTACTTTTCATATTCTTTATTTTATAATAATGTTATATCAATTTATTTTATATATTATATCATTTTTTCCTAATTTCACCATAATAATTATATTTTACATGGAAACTATTTCATGTTTACTTTTCACGTTCTTTATTTAATAATATTTTTATTAATTTATTTTTATATATTGTATATTTTTTTCCTAATTTCATAATAATAATAATATTGTACTGGAAACTTTTTCTACATTTATAGCGAAATTCCCGCTTATTCACTTTCATTAACACATTAAAAATATGTAGAAAAGATATACAAATTGTCCCAATACCATAATCTCATTTTGCATTTAAGAATAAAATAATTAACCTGAAACACATGACCGTTGAATTGATAGACCATCTTAAAATAAACTTTGGCTGCTGTGAAAGACATGCGGTTGACCAAATGGCCCTCCCAATAATACCCTTCACGTGTCAAAGTTGACGTGGCAAGGAAAAAAGGCAAAAAGCGAAAAATACATAAGGACGAGCATACTCGATTCAACTTTGCAACTGGTGGCGGTCGTTATTGCTGGATATTTCTGGCAAAATATTATGCCCCGCAAATCTTGAAAATCTCCACTCACTCGCATTAATAAATAATAAATAATTGCTTGTTGTAACAATAAAATAACGTTTTGTCATTTTCCCTATTTTTCATTCATGGCCTCCCGTGTTCGCAGAGCCACATCCTTGAAGATCCAAAATTACAAAATCTCCGAAAGATTTATTTTCCTTAAAAAAAAATTATTAGCATGCATATCCTGACGACTGAGCACACGCCCACCACATTAAAATCTTAATTTCTAAATCTATTTTATTTTATGACATCAACTAAACGGAAAGCTCCGACTGTAATATTTACCGACTGTACGTTCGAAACACGTTTATACATATTGGGTTGCTGTCGGTTGACGCAACATTTGTAAGGATGTAACAGGTTAGGGTTGTTGTCTATTGATGCAATGTTTGTAGGATAATGTATTCAATCATGTAATATTATTTTTTTTTTCCGAAGGTGGCAAAATCTATCAAACTCAGGTGTCAAACCAACAGTGAGGACAGCCATCTCTGGCTGCTATCCGCTAATGTTGGTTTGACTCATCACCGTTATCAAGGAAAACCACGCCACCTGTAATAACCCGCTGGTGGTCCGTAAGGGAGCAGGCTTTCGCTTCTGCCAGATGCATCTGGGTCTTGGGCGGTTAATCTGTTTCCTTACGTCCGAGGAAGACGAGCTCTTAGCCAAGCAGAAGCAGTTTTACGGCATACTCCAAGGCGCATTCAATGATATAATATAATGCTTCTATTGTGGGATTATTTCCTTTTAAAAAAAATTATTTTAAATTCAAAATATAGGGAAAAACTATAATGGAAATGTTTGCACCAATAATGTATTCAATGATGTAATATAATGCTTCTGCGGTAGGGATTATCCTTTTTAGAAAAAAAAAAAGTCATTTTAAATTGAAAGTACAGGGAAAAACTATAATGGACACGTTTTGTACCGATAATGTATTCAATGATGTAATATAATGCTTATGCGACAGGGATTATTCCTTTTTAAAAGAAAAGTCATTTTAAATTCAAAATATAGGGAAAA
>APFE030320892.1:31976-75218 GCA_000404065.3 Pinus taeda
ATCTCCTATTTAGTCCAAGTCTAACTCGAAAACTGGAGAAGGAAACCTCAAGCTGGTATGTCGCTAGATTTCCATACCATGCTTCTTGATCTGAAGGGTTCGTTCTGCGGCTCGCGGCAGGAGCATAGAAGCTCGAGGGAAAACCCCATCACCTCGGACCTCTGCAACCTGCAAGTCGAGTAGAAAGAGTCTCAACGCTAATCAATAGGAAAACTTTTTTTTTTAATTCAAACTAACTAAATAAGGAAGTAAGCCTCAACTGTGGTAGCTCGGGGAGGGTTTTCCATCTGCCGATACCAGAGAGGAACCTGAAAGGGGTAATGCGCCTTCACCTACGTAAATGGACCAGAGTTACTGTCAGTTGTGGATAAAAGAACAAATAAAAGAGGCAGAACAAAAAGCGTGAGAATCGGGAGACAATATAAATAACCTCTACAATAAAGAATACACTTGCCATCAAAGGTAGCGAGTTAGGTGTTGAAGAGGCCAGTTCCCGTGTCCTGTGGAATTCAATGGAGGTTTTGAGCACGCCCACAACTATGCCAAACGGTAGAAACGAAGACCAGACACTGGTAGGCCTCCCGTTCTGTTTTGAAGTTGTAGAATGAAGAGGCGGAATCAAGCTCTGGTCGATAATCCAAGCGTAGAACCAGAGTTTTGAGAGTGTAACCTCTACTGCAGGCGCGAGGACGAGCTCTGGTATTTGTTCCCATTCTCCGAGTGCGGATGAGCACCACCTGGCAGACGAAAGAACCTGGACCAGGCAACTGGCAGTGTTAGGACTGCAGAGCAGCTGAGCGGAGTAAATACAACAGTAAACTCCGAGCATTGTGCCATAAACTGGGCACACGGAATCTCCGCCATATCATACCATACCTCCGCCATGATCTCCGCTAAAAAAGATATTTGTTCCAACTAAACTCCTCCATATTAATGCGCCAACCTTATTTGCTATCCACGCGTCAACAAGGTTCATGTATATTCGAATGTTAGTTTGCACGACAAGTGTCAGCGTGAGAATGAAAAGGACGACGAAGGTCCCTTTCCAAAGAAGGCCTATCGGCCTAAAAATCATTTTATAAATTTATAATAATGTTTTACTTTTCATGTTCTTTATTGTTATATTAATTTATTTTATATATTATATCATTTTTCGTAATTTCATAATAATAATTATATTTAGATGGAAACTATTTCTACATTTATTGCGAAATTCCCGCTTATTCACTTTCATGCATTAGAAATATCTACAAAAGATATACAAATTAACCTCATTCTGCATTTAAGAATAAAATAATTAACCTGAAACACATGACCGTTGAATTGATAGACCATCTTAAAATAAACTTTGGCTGTTGTGAAAGACATTCGGTTGACCAAATGGCCCTACCGATAATACCCTTCACGTGTCAAAGTTGACGTGGCAAGGTAAAAGGCAAAAAGCGTAAAATACATAGGGAATGGCAAAAGAGGAGCATACTCAATTCAACTTTGTAACTGGTGGCCGTCGTCATTGCTGGATATTTCCGGCAAAATATTATGCTCCGCAAATCTTGAAAATCTCCACTCAATCGCATAAATAAATAAAAAATAAAAAATAATTGCGTGGTGTAAATGTTTTGATTTTATATTCATGGCCTCCGGTGTTGATGCAGAGCCACCTCCTTAATATCCAAATTACAAAATCTCCAAAAGATTTATTTTCCTAAAAAAAAGTATTACCATGCATAACCTGATGACTGAGCACACGCCCGCCACATTAAAATCTTAATTTCTAAATCTATTTATTTTATTTCATCAACGGAAAGCTCCTAGTGCAATATTTACCGACCAGTATAGTTTGTGCAAGCATTTTCATACAAATGTCCAATCAATATATTTTAGCCCAAACGTGGTTATATACGTACACTATATTGTTTTATAGGTCAGTATAGAGAGGAAATAAATGGAACATCGCTTTCTCGTTTCTTATTTCTTTCTCTTTTCACCGTTTTTATTTATGTGATTAGATGGTACTCTATTAAATTTGTTGATGGAAGTGGGATGAAATTTGATGGGCAAATTGTTGGTGGGTGATTTGTCAATTAAATATAATTAAAAAATTTGCAAAATCATCCATGTCTTCTTTTTATGAAATGTGAATACCCTCAAATTTGATGAGTAGTTCTCTTTTGAAATTCTTAAACTATGGGAAGTGCAATTTATTTATTTTTATTAATGATAGTGTTTATAAAAAATATTTAATGGTCAATACAAAAATACTATGTATATCGTACATGATGAGATGTGTTTGGTATTTTTTATTTTAAATTGTAATAAGGGTGTGTATTTGGTTTTATGTAATGTAGGTTGATATATGTAAGTATAAGATTTCTTTTAGGTATTTCTATATTTTTAAGAAACAATGGCTTATTTTTAGTCTTCATTAAAATCATGTTTTGATTGTGCACAAAGAAGTATGAGCTTGCAAAGATCCTTAAGCCTCTCATTGGGAATACTCACTCTTTTGTCAAGGATTCCCATGATTTTGTGAAGCTTATCAGAAATGAAAGGGTAGACCAGGATGACATCCTGGTAAGTTTTGACATGGTATCATTATTCACCAAGATCCCCTTGGATGAAGCCATTCTGGTTATAAATGAGGTTACTGACCCAAAAACTGCAAAACTTGTTGACATTTGTTTGTGGTCAACGGTTTTCACATTCCAAGGAGGTTATTATGAGCAGACATCGGGGGTGGCAATAGGATCACCCCCCTCACCAATTGTGACCAACTTATACATGGAATACTTTGAAAAGAAAGCCCTTGAATCTTACCCTTTGAAGCCAGCTTGGTGGAAGTGATTCGTAGAGGATACCAACCTGAAATGGACTCATGGTAGTGCAGAGCTTGATAATTTTTTTATGCACCTTAACTCTATCTCTCTCGAAATAAAATTTACTATGGAGCTAGAGGAGAACAATAGCATCCCATTCTTAGACGTTCTTATCATCAGGAAGGAGGATGGCTCTTTAGGACATAAAGTTTTTAGGAAGTCAACTCACATAGAAAGATACCTCCATGTTGAATCCTACCATCACCTGTCCCAAAATCTTGGTGTCCTTAACACTCTTGCCATTAGAGCCCTTCGAATTTCCGATTCTAAGCATCTTGAGGAAGAGATAAAGCATTAATCCTTGGTATTTAAGAGTATATGATATCGAGAGAAAGAAATTAGGAAAGCTATAGAAAGAGCGGAAAGGAGGGTGTTATCTCAGGAACCTAAGGCTAAGGCCCAGGACCTATCTCAGTGTGGTAGGGTTTTCCTACCATATATTCAAGGGGTGACAGATAAGATTGCCAAAATCCTGAAAAGGAAAGACATATTAACACAATTCTCAACACCTGAAACCGTTAAACAAGGTATGAGGTCCGTCAAGGACAATATTGATAGACATTAGCTCAAGGGAGTTTACAAAATTGATTGTTCCTGTGGAAAAAGTTACATTGGTGAAACAGGTCACTCTCTACATAAAAGACTAAAAGAACATGGAGCAGATATTAAGAATGGAAGGTCTCATACGTCGGCCCTTGCGGAGCATTCCTCAAAGACAAAGCACCAAGTGTGTTTAGAAAGCGCTTCAATTATCGCAAGAGAAGAGCATTATCAAAGACGAAATATTAATGAGGCTCGTGAAATTATAAAACATCCTCAGAATCTGAATTGGGACAATGGTATAGAGATTAGTGGAAGTTGGCTTCCTCTAATCAAAGGGATTAGGACCACCAGCACATCTTAGGTAATCAAGTAGCTGCTCCTCTCCTATTATAACTTTATAATCTTATATAAAAATAAAATAAAAATAATAATAATAATACCCCGAAACATAATTAATGAAAATGGTTATTAATTATAACTCTTAATAATAACTATCATCAATATTATTAAGTATTTATAAGAATAATTAATAATAATAAGTGTTATTATTAGTATCATTAGTTATTTATAACAAGAATTAAGCAAGCTAAGTGGGCTTGATTGCGGGGAAAACTCCACAGTTAAGCACGCTTGAGCCAGAGGCGATCTCGGATGGGTGACCTCTCGGGAAGTCCTGGTTACCGGGTGCAAGCCTCAGAAGTGATGATTGACACGATATGATTCATTTCACTAGTTTCAATCCCACTTCTTCACCCTTGTGAGCATCACCTGATGCAATGAGTGCTAAGTGAACTATTCAAAAATCATGAGAAATTAGTCAGTGATGACTACCTCTCATGAAAATGGTCATATGTGAATGACTTACTTAACGCAGTTGAATCCCAAAATGATATCTAATAAAAAAATTAATTATTATAAAATTTTATTAATCATTTTAGTTAATCATTTACAATAATAAGTAATTAACTTAATTATAATATCTAGTAATTAATTAAATTTGAATAGAATTAGTTATATTTATCTTTGATTAATAACAAATTAAAAAATAATTAATTATATCATTTATAATATTTAGTAATCAATTAATTAAACTAATTGGAATTTAAGTATAATAATGAATTAGTATCATGGATTATTTATAGCAAGAATTAATTATTATATGATTTTATTAATTAGTGAGTTAAATAACAAAAATGTTAACACATACCTATTAAGGAATTAATTAATTAATCAATTAATTATTTCAGTTAAATAAAAGTGTATTAATCTAAGGAAATTGGTTTTATGAATTATATTAAAATAAGACTTTACAATAACAGTTAGTATTTAATCATAATATCTATTAATTAGTTAAAACCAATAATTAGTTATATTATTATATTAAATAAAATAAAATTTTATTATAACAAAATCAAAATAATTATATCATTATATTATTAGTAATTAATTAATTAATTAAACTAATTAGAATTTAAAGATAATAATGAAATAAACTTAATAACAAAATAGTCATTTATTATTTATTGCTAGATATAGAAAACTATTAATAATTAATAAAAACTAAGGATCTTTTTTTATAATATTATAATATAATTTAAGATTATAATAGTCTTTAAGAAAACATGATTAAATAATTATTAAATAAAAATTAAAAATTAAAAATTAAAAATTAAAATAAAAGAAAAAAATTTGCGTTGACCTCATCTCCTTAAAATCAAATTATCCTTTTACTAGTTACCCTCTCACTATAGCTCTTCTTCTATCATCATTCAGAAATTGTCCTGATGATGGATCCCTATCGGGATTTGAAACGTTGACAAGTATGATTATTACTGTGGATACTCTGGGATTCAACTTGAAATAAATGAACCACAGATGCCTGAAATCCAAAATTATATCCTTGTACAGAGGGGATACATGGAACGAGACGATTTTATTTGAAAAATTCAAAATGAAGATAGCAAGAAGAGCTGCAGATCTCCAATTTCTTAAAAGTTGTAGAGAAAATAACCTAATTCCCTTTTGTGCAGATTATTCCTAGATTGCATAACAAATATAATGACAAAGCATTTTTTAACCTAAGAAGATCTTTGGTACATGCGGAAATTAAAAGAGTTAGGGCTTCTCTGGATAGTCTTGGACAATTGGCAATTTCTTCGCATCTAAAAGTGGCCAGCAGTATTAACAAGGATCTATGGTTCGTAGTTGATGCCAAGGCGGCTCTGAAAGCTCAGAATGAAGGCCATATCGCTGAATTAATACAACAAAAGAAGCTCTCCAAATTATTAAACAGATCAAGGATTAATAATAATATCGAAATAATAGACAACAGATCTATCACATTTAACACCGTAGATAATAAGGTGAATAATAAAGGAAATCGTTTAATGATTTCAAGATCAGAATTACCCCGAAACAGAAACAACAGCATGAACGTGAATTTTGATTTTGTACATGAAACAATATTTGATGGAAGCATGGTTTCAGGCAGTGCAAAGATAATAGGAACTTCGGTTCTAGAAAATAAAATAGACAGCGTCAGTAGGATAAGGAAATCGTAGGAAGGATATTCGATTAAGGTTTTGGGAAATGCTGACAATCAGGTCAGCAGCAAAGCAAATATAATTAAGGACATTGGAAGGGTCGTTAACAACCTAAGTCAATTAGAATCAATAGCAACGGACAACTGTGCAAAGATAATAAGAGCTTTTGATCTGGAAAATATGAGAGCCAACGTCAAAGCCTATCTGGTTGTAGTAAATAAGATTGAAATAAAAATCGAAGATAAACTCATAACGTGGGAAGGAGATTTGATTAAGGTTTTGGGAGATGGAGACAATCAAGTCCGCAACAAAGCGAATATAGTTAAGGACACATGAAGGGTCAATAACAACCCATGTCAAGTTTTAGAATCAATATCAATGAACAACAGCGCAGATATGAACTTCATTCTTCGTGATTGGACTAAGAGTACTGTCCCTAGTGCCACTAGGGATTAAGAAATTGTCTATCACCTAGCAATTGCGTTATTAGTGCTAAGAAACCGTGCACTGGTAAGATAAGAACGGAGACAGAGGTTGAAGATTCTAGTGCAGGCAAGAACTTTAGTCCCGATAAATGCACTGAGAAGACTATCCCCAACCCCGTGGAAGAATTAAGAGTTAATAATATTTTTTCTTCCCATAGTTGTGTTTCAATCGATAAGGGAAATGGGGAAACACGCAAAATGGAGAATAGAGCAAATAAGAACAATGAACCAAATAAGGACCAAGCTGTAGGAAAGGCCAGTAACAGTAGTGTAAACCCCACTCAAATAGTTCGCAGCTTTTGTGATTCCGTTAGAAACAGTTCTTTAAGTAAAGACTACAACTACTTGAATTTTGTGAACCCAACAGGATTCAACAACCTAGGATCCAATTTTTCTGCCGAATTAATTCCCAGAAGAAAGGTGGTTAATTTTTCTTCTCAGGAATTAATCCCAAAGGTTATTGGTATTCTCAACAAAGGTTTAGGCTTTGCAGTTTCTCCTAGGACCATCCCTTTTGAGAGTATCATTTGTAGCATAGAGGATGGGATGATTAACCTCTCTTTAGAAGATAAGGAGGGATTAAGGAAAGAATTTGCCCTCATAATGAGAAAAGCTAAAATCAAATTATCCTTTTACTATTTATCCTCTCACTATAGCTCTTCTTATATCATCATTCAGAAACTGTCCTGATGATGGATCCCTGTTGGGATTTGAAACATTGAAAAGTATGCTTCTAATATTGTTTCCATTATTACTTATCAGTTTGCTACCTAAATGGCTTCTTTGTTTGCTTCTTAGGGAATGCCAAGTTTGGCTTCTAATAGTGCTTCCATTATTACTTCTTTGTTTTCTACGTGAATTGCTTTTCTTTTTTCTTCTCAAGTAACGCCAAGTTTGGCTACTAGTATTACATCCCTTATTATTTATTTTTTTTCTACCTAAATTGCTTCTTAGGCAACGCCAAGTTTTTCTTCCAAGATTGCTTCTATTGTGCTTCTAGTTTGGCTTCCATTGTTGTTTCCTTTTTTCCTTCTAGAATTACTTCCTTGTTAGCCTCATAGTTTTCTTCCTTTTAGTTGCAAGGTTTGCTTCATGTTTAGCGCCTAGTTTTTCTTCTTTTTTAGTTCCAGGGTTTGCTTCCTTTTAGTGTTGGGACTTGCTTCTTAATTAGCCTCCCATTTTACTTCCTATTAAGCAACCAATTTAGCTTCCTCTTCAGAGCCAGTAATAGCTCCAACTATGGCTTCCAATTTAATGTTGATTTTTACTCCATTTTAGAGCCACATTTTGCTTCCATTTTAACAACTCAAGTTGTTTCCTTTATAACTACTATTTTTTAATTTAAATTTTTTAAATTTCAATTAAATTAGTTAAGTATATCATGCCTTTGAAATAACTTATATGATTATAGAGTAATTCATATTGCATTTGAAATATTTCATAGCATGCCATTTATAAAGAACTTTTATGGAAATTGACATCCATACAAACTAACAACATCATTATTCTTATTAAATCTCCATCAAAACAAATCCACAACATCCATTTTCTTTTTGAAGTTTGTACTGAATTAATGGAATAGAGTACTACAAAGAGTAACAAGGTTTGCTACCAGCCTGCCCACTGGGAAATGGGCCCAATATCCAACATAAATTATTAATCAACATAAATTAATTTATGTTTTCATTATTAATCAACATAATTATTTTATGTGTTCCTTATTAATCAACATAACTATTTTATGTGTTCAGTATAAATCAACATAAATTAATTAGTATGATTTAACGACTAAATTAAAAAAACATTGTACAATGTGCATGTTCATATAATATGAAAACTCAAAGTTACGTATGTTAATGACAATACTAAATAATATGAAGTACAACTATACATAATTTCAACGACATATATTATATTATATGAAATGTCGAGTATTACAATATGAGTTTCCAACTTAATATTGGTTGGACTATAATGTACACATGAAATATTTTTTCATCGCTTCTAAAGATTATCATTATATTTCCAAGGCATTGCAGGTGAATTCACCAACTCTAAAGACTTAACCATCAGTCTATATGTATGTATCTCATGCGGGATATTGTCTTTAAGGGTATCACTAGACCGGTTCTCTTTTCTCTCTCTTTCTGCATTTGTCTCTCTAGTGTTATTATTCTCCTCTTTCTTCAATTCTTGCTTCTTACCATCAATAATGAGCTCCTCTTCCAAAAATGAAAGAAGAAGTAATGTAGAGTATAAGACATGAAATATGATGAACACTAGAATATAAACTAAAGTAGACTATAAAATGTTTATATGATATATACCTCAACATCAACAGTGTCAATGCCATTTTTCTGCAGAAAAGCAGGAAACTTGAACAAATTTTCTTTAGTTAGGCAATAGTGGCCACTATGTGGCTAGATACTACAAGAAAAAGACCTTCTAGCAAAGGTTTTTGCGGAAGCCCCTATAAAAATAGTCCACAAATTTGTTTGTAGCGGGGCTGGGCGAGTATATGTTTTAGCAGATGTTTTTTGGATGGTTCATCTACAATCTACAAACGCGCTGGTGCTTTACTATCCATATAAGCACCGAAGTCGCATAAAACATGGTGCAATGTGGAAAATTTATTTTTATAAATTAAAAAAAGTAGTGTGCTAAATAACACAACAAACCAGTGCTTGAATAATCGATAGCACCAAAGAAAGGTTAACTTTTAAAATTTGTCAGTGCTATATACACCTGTAGCATTGGTGGCCTTCATGTAGTAAAACACCCCAGTGCATATCAAGAAGGAGCACCACTAGTTTTTTTAATTTCAAAAAATGTGGTGTTATTTTCCAATGATACACCAATGCAATAAATGTATAAAGATGCCCCGAGGCGTCTTCTAAAGAGAATCGTTAGGGGGTTTTTAATTTTTTTTAAAAGAGTGGTGCTATAGTCAAACAAAGCACTAGTGCAGTACTTGAATTAGAATGCCCTAAGGCATCTTTAAAAAAGCATCGCTATATATTTTTTAATTTAAAAAAAAAAAACGTGATGCTCTTGGATATCTTCCACACCGGTGCGGTTATATTAATGCACTAGAGGAGCGTTAAATAAGAAAAAGCCTCTTGGCAATAAATTTCATTTTTACCATCTACTTATGCAAGCATCCTAATGTTGGTTCTTCTCTTACTCACCATCCTTTCATACCATGCTCACTACTTGACTTTCCAATTTTTTCAAACCATGGTAAAATTTGTTTTTCTCCCTTACATGTCAACAACGCCTCCCCGACAAGAAAATTTCCAGTTAATGTCTATTTTTTTCTCTAATTTAATTTTTTAGCATATTAGAATTGAAAATTAGCTCAAATTTCCATTGTTTTTGAAAAAAAATTCCCTTCGTGGTGCGCTCAATATGTTTGGCTTGCACTGGTAGCGGTGCACCCTTTAATGTAGTTCAACGCATGAACATAACACATTGTTATTTTTACGGTGTGTTTTATAAATGAAAACACACCGGGAAAGCTGCAAATTGTATGTCGGTGTGTTACACCCGATGTGTTTATATTTACCAAATGCACTGAAAAAATAATATTTAAAAATATAGCTATAGCTCTGTGCGTTCAATAACCTGAATGTTCCATACTGGTGCAAAAGGGTTCTATGTGTGAATTGGTGTATAAGTGTGACAAACGACAATGAAAATTTATATTTATGAACCAACAATGATGTGTCATACGTATGTGTGCACTGATTCTGGTACGGTTGTGTTTGATAGTGCATCGGAGCCAATGCATGACTGTGTTTTGGCACACTGACGATTTTTTTTTAATTGAAAGTTATGTTTCCATATGTATAAATACATTTTTCATTTAATAAAAAAATGTATTTTATGTATGAGCCTCATGTATTTTATATGTCAATCATGTCGCAGAGACGTTAGCAGCAGGAGCAGGAGAAAATGGTGGACCCATACAATACGGTCCAACCATGGGAGACCAGAGATAGGGAGACAGATTGATACCCTTGCCCTATTACTAAAACAACCCGAGCACTCTTAAGGAATGTAGGCCTTATCAAGTACTTTGAGGACGGTATATCCCTGAAGGTGCACTTTATCTTATTGGCACATCTAATCCATTGATGGAGTGCCCAGGAGCAGGGTTTCCATGTTGGTCCTAAGGTGTGGTATAGGCCCTCTGAGGAGGACATATACTTTATCATTGGCTTATCCAAGAGAGAGGATGATTTTCACCATCACCATGATGTCCCCAATGGGGTTTCAATTGAGAGTTAGCTTGCCTACACTTGGAGATATCTTGGGCCTCATGCAGTGCATCCAACAAATTTTCAAGTGCATGGTGGAAAACTATAGATTTCTTCTTTTGTTGCATAGGAGGTTAGGTGTCTCTTGTTATTAGTCACCACCATTGCACAATTTAGTAGTTATGGGCAGCACATTCCTTACCCTATTTTGTATTATGTCGATTCTTTAAATCAAGTGTCACGTTGTATCAGATGGTCTCCCATTTTTTTGAGGCAGTTTTTTATGGATTTAGATAGATGTCATGTGTTGAGACATGGGAGGGAAACCTTCCCTTTGACTTCAGAGATTTTTTGTTTATTTTTTGAGAGATTTCCAGAGATGGGGCCTACATTTGACCATCGTCCTCCTAAGTCAATCACTAAGGTCTGGATGTGCATATGGGTATAGATGATTCCCAAGAGGGGATTGTCGGAGCATCTGACTAGGATTTCTACCAAGGCACTGGCACTGGCCAGTGACGATGGCCATGCGTTTGTCACGTTGGCATTCCATACACGAGGATTGATTTGAGACAGTGTCCCAACATCCTCTTCGCATTGGCTGAGCCTATAGATGATAGAGTTAATATTAGTATTTTCTTTAAATTAATCTACTTTTATTTATTGTTTTAATTAATTATAATAAAATTTGTTCTAGCACATTTTTAACTCATTTTATTAAGTTGTTTAATGAAATTGTCTAATTATTGTTATGTACTATATATTTTATAGACATCTTCACATTTGATGGGGACATTCCCCCTCCCCCACTAGATGGAGGAGATGAGGAACTAGGTGAGGCACATTCTCAGGGGGCCATGGGAGTTTGGTGTTGTAGGGATGGTCTGCAATTTCGAATCGACTACTGTGACAGATTGGAAAGAGTTTTGGTTGAGGAGGGAGTCTTCCCTACATGGGCTTGAGATATTAGTGGAGATCCTAGGTTCGTGGATCTATATAGGGACTGTCCACACGAGATGATGTAGCTTATGCATTATATCATCAGAGCTATTGGGCTACTGGCAGTGATGAAGGATGCAGGGCATGCAACAGTAGATAGGTCAGATGAGGGTGATCATCATGATGATGAGGGTGGTGATCGTAATGATGATGATGAGAGTGGTGACCATGATCATCATGATGAGGGTGGTGATCATGATGCTTTTGGTAGTACTACCCCATCAGATCATGGTGGTCAGGGTGTTAGTGATCCTTCCAGTAGTACACCTCCTCCTAAGTCGCCTGATGATGAGATTCCAGAGCTAGAGAATGTGCCTTATCTTTCTCTTGAAAAAGCATAACAACCACATCTTCCTCCATCTCAGAGTTCGACAGACATTGAGGCAGTAGTTGACCATCCATCATGTTCTACTATAGACTAGGCTGACACTACTATGTTTGTTGTATCAGACATTTGATTGTAGTTATTTGACTTGATATATATATATATATATATATATATATATATATATATAGGTGCATTTTTTTCATGTTTATGTATTTAATTTATATGTTGGTGTTGGTGTGTATATTGTTAGGTATTGTTAGATATGTTCATTTAATGTGCTTGCAGATAGATGTGTATGTGATAGTAGTTATTTGACATGAGATGCATATTAATTTGAGGATGTGTGTGGTGATGTTAGGTTACAATGTTTGTGTTTTATTAGATGTGATCACGATGATGATGCCCTATCAAATTATTAGATTTGTGTGCTAGCTAATGATGTTTATATGTGCTAGAGGTGTATATAATTAGATGATGGTAGTGAATTCAAAAGTGTATCTTAGATGATGTTTATGTTTGTTAGATAGTTATCATCATGATGTTTATGTTTATGAAATAATATTTATTATAGATTATATATTGGTGAACTTATATCAAACTTTTATATATGAAATTGCATGCAAAACGGCTTACTTTTAAAAAAATGCAAAGATATTTTTATTAATTACAAAGTTTAGTATGGTTGAAACTATGATTGTAAAATTGCAATAAATATTTTTCTATTGCTTAGATAGTTCATTGTAATTCTTTTTTTGCTAAAGCAAGAGATGGTCCTTCTATTAACTTAGGTAAAAAAACAATTAAATGATTTACACAGGTTACAACAAACTCACAGAGGTGTAGACTCCCACAAAGGGAGAGTGAAATTACTCAAAGTACCCCAAAAACCCTCCAAAAATCACACAGAAACATTGTTGAGATTTCCTTGGAACCAAAAGCTGGCAAGTGGATTCAAAGTTTGCTCCCCCAAAACCCACCGGAGATCTGTCTCCTAGCAATCTAGTGGTCAAAAATCAACCCGTGTGGAGGCGAAGCCCGTGGAAAAAACCTTAAGTTGCATGATCAATGCTGACCGTTGATCTTTTCCTTCTGATCCAACAGCTGGTGTCGATATCGTGCGGCTTAAAAGCCCACTGAATACTGCGCGATGAAGGTGGTTTGCTTTTTCCGTCCTCCGCCACGTGTTGCATCCTGAGCGGAATTGCTAGCTTTTAAAAAAAACTGTCTTTGGTTTAGATGGCCCCTGATGAAGGTGGTAAACCATTAGTGGTTTTGTCCTTTCAGGTCCACCAACTTGCACGCTAAAAGGTGGCCGTTGATCTTCCTCCTCTGAATCTGATAGGCACAATACAAATCGGACTACACACCCGCTCGCGGAATACCCAATGACGAAGGCGGTAATCATTGTTCATCCCCCACCCGGATGCGGGTGCCAGCATGCAATAAAGAGTACCATGTGCCAACCACGCGGAGAGGACAGCGAGCCGGCGCACTGGCGGTTTGATATGAGGTTCTACAATGCGATATTGAATGGCATTCAATGCCATTTACTCAGGCTACTGTCCCAAGGAAAAACCGAGGGAACTAACAGAATGAATACCAGAATGTTCGAGGAGATTAGTTTGTCTGAGCAGGAGGGGACTTGGAACTCAAATGTGGAAGGAAATGACGAATTGGTAAGGAAGGAGGGAGGTGTTGACGATAGCAAGCCTTCTCCCAAAATCAAGTTCAATGCAAGGTCGAAGCCTGGTTCACGACATTCTGGGGAGGTTGCAGTTGGCAATAATCAACGGTCTCGTTTTTTATTGACGCTGCAACGAGGAAGCAGGATCTCTTTAGTGAAAGTCTTCGAATTACACATTTCTGGGGTGAACAGGGAAGCTATTGCAGTTCTGGATAATCTTCCGGTGGCAACAGAGCACTACACGCCTCCTATGGCTCCTCGTCAGCGCGCTACTCCCCGCCGAGGTCGAAATTATGGGCAGAGGGGAAGCTCTGGAGGAAGGGGCATTCAAAGCCCACGAAGTATTTCTCCCCTTACTTGTGCTTCGCCCAGTTCACTTGGATCAGAAGACTCGGGTTATGCCATAAGAAACATTGTGCAGTTGGCGAAATTCAAATTTCATCGCCAGACCAACAAGCCCATCGTCTCAGTGCTGGTTACAGCCATTTTCACTGAAGAAGAGGAGGAGGAAGACAGTGGGAAGGAGAAAACAGAGGAACAGACGCCTAGTTCGGACAACTCTTCACCGAGAAGGGGAATGGAAGATAGCTCTTACCTTCCTTCCTCTCAGAGCAGGCTTGAAGAGGACAGCACCTGTGTACATTCTGAGGAGCAGGAAGAGATCCTAAAAGAAATTGGAAGTATGAAGGCCGAGGACACCATGAATATAGCTCAGCAATCTACAGAGGTCGCTCAAGCAATGGAAGCCTCCAAGAAGGCTTCTCCCCAGAAGCAAACCTCGGAAAAGGAGCATGACAACTCCTTTGCCAATATCCTTTACCTCAAGCTCCCGCCAGGAATCCTACGGCCTGAAGATATCCCAGATGGAATGGAGGTGACCTGGGAACCTGATCCGGAAAGGCAAGCTGCAGAATGCTCCAAAAATCCCAAGTAATTTTCGTCGCTCTGCGGGTAAGGTCTGAAGCTCCTGGTCTGGGGGTAATACACATGTTTTGTTATGTTTACATTATGTCTTGTTCTGTTCATGATCGGCCACATCTGCTCGGCAACTATGGCAATGTGTACCGCGGCTGGCGTCCACTCCAGACAAGCAAGCACTTGGGCTCAGCATTTTTGACAATGTACTGCTCTTTTGTAGAATTCCAAGCCTTTAATGCCTTAATCCTTTGCTTGGAAATGTATTACAGCTGATAGTTTTCTTGTGAATAGTTTAAAAGAGTCTTACTGCTTAGAAGAGTTTCACTGCTATTAACATGTTTCTTACCATCAGCAGAAAAGGTTTTTTTGTGAAAAGTTTTGAAAGAGAGTTGCTCACTCACTCTCAGAGGTTAAAACCTCTTGTAAATATTTTTTTACTTCTTTAATATAATTAGTTTAGCCTTTGCCCAGGAAAAAAAAATCATTGTTCATCCCCCTCCATGCATCGCTAGCTGAATGTCTTTTCATCTGAGAAAACCTCTCCCGAGTCAGAGGGCGCTCGAAGCAGGTGGTATATATCGAGCAGTTGTTAACTCTAGTAATTTTTTCCTTTGACCTCCCCCGCATTGTATGGAATGCCTTATTAGTGGAGTTGGCATTCGTCTCGCAAGAAATCCCTTCTCCTGTGAGCAGATATCTTCTGTCTCGATTTCTTCCTTTGTTTCTATAAGCACCCTTAGAGACCCGACAGTGCATATCCTCTGATAAACTTTTTGAAGTGAACTTATTCATCATTGACATGAAGTAAAATTCCATCTCTTGAATTTTTCTGAAACTGCTGTCTGTCACTGAGGGCCCGGGATGAGCATTCCTCCTTCATCCTGTCATTCGTTACCTCCTCCCACCAGTAGCACAAGTCGATATGCTTGTTTCAAACCCCCTAATTGGCAAGCCATTCCGCAACTTTGTTGGCTTCCCTATGGACATGCACCAACCTAAGAGTTCTTAGCACTCTTAGGTGTGATTGGATTCTTTGGTAGACTTGCAAAAGCCGCTAGTGTCCTGAGATTTTCTTAGGTGAAATGCTAGCTTTAACCCTCTTCACCGAATTAATGACTAATTCCGAGTCAACCTCAATGATGACATTGTGAATGTTGAACTTGAGCAGTATTTCCAAGCATAGTTCCATCGCCACAAGCTCAGCCATATTGCTGGTTGCTTTTCCTAGATAACTGCGGAAGATGACCTGTACGTTTCCTTCCTCATCCCTCATAACCCCTCCATAACCTGCTTCACCCAGATTTCCTTTAGAGGCCCCATCAATGTTAAATTTTAAAAAACCATGAGAAGAGGGTTGCCAAGAAGCTTTTTCAGCTGAGGTATTCTTGTTGATCTGCATAGAACACTGAGGGAGATGAACCTTGAGCTCTAACTTTTCCAGGATTTTGGCCTCTCTTTGTCCTATGAGTTTTCTAGTATCGAAACCTCCCAGGATATGAACAGACTCTCTGAGTTGATTGAGGATTAGCTTTATAATGTTGCTCTCCAGGCTCGCCTTATCCTTGAAAATCCTATTGTTGCGCTCCTTCCAAACATTACAGATTAAGAACCCTAGGGTCAGCGCCTAGGCGGAGGTTACTATCTCATTATGTGAAAACATTTTCCACCAGTTTATCAATGTAGCAATGATGTCATTTAAATTTCTGTCTGTCTACTCAAAGACATCACCAATCCAGTTCCATAGTATTGTGGTGAATGAGCATCTATTCAGTAGATGATTAATGGTTTCTTCCTGTTGTCCACATAGGTGACATCTTGAGGGGCCAACAAAGCCTCTTTTCCTTAGGTTATCCCATGTTAGAATCTTTCCCTGTTGAACCTGCCACTTGAACAATTTGACTTTCATCCAATGAGGATTATCCCAGAGTTCTTTCCACATCTTATCAATGTTTGTATAGTTAAGCCCTGTGTCTATCATTTTGGCCTCCTTAAGGGTGAAGAGACCTACCTTATTCTTTCCCCATCTTAATTTATCTTCCAAGGTTGAGGTTAAGATTTGCCTCTTTTCCAAAAGACCATTAAGGGCTATGGCTTGAGTATGCATCATGCCCATTTCACTATAATCTGGAAGTTTCCATATTCTCCATTTCCCGTTTTTCCTTGAGTGATCCCAATAGTCACTTACCCTCCTTAAACCTTTGTTGATGGTACCTATGTGAATGTCTGCTAATTCTTCACTGTGGAGATTGTCCTCTTGCTACCAATTATCCTCCCAGAACTAGGCCAGATTTCCATTTTTGATCTCCCAGAAACTATGATTTTGGACTAGGGCCCTGTTCTCCCATGCCCTATTCCAAATTGATGAACCTTTTACTTGTCTTGTCATTCTTATGAGGTTCTTCTTCTGCCAATCTCTTGCATACTTTTGCTTCCATAGTTTTGCCCAGGGGGCTTGAATTTCCTTTAGCCATCTCCACCAGATTTTGGCTCCTAGAACTATGTTAAGAATTCCTGGGTCATGAAGACCCAAGACACCATGGAATTTTGGTTTGCATACCCTGTCCTATGCCACTAGGGCCCATTTCTTCTTTTCTTCACCTTCCCCCCAGGGAAAGTCTCTTTGAATGTTTCTCATATTAGTAATTACACCAGTTGGTGCTGAAATGGCTGATAGCATATAGATAGGGATACTTTGGAGGATATCCTTAGTTAGAATCAACCTCCTCGCTAGATTTAGGGCTCTATTTTTCCATTTGATAATATTATCTTTTAGCTTATTTAGAACAGGCTCCTAGATTTCCTTGTGTAATGGTTTGTCAGTGACGGGAACTCCTAGGTACTTCGTGGGCAACGACTCTCTTTGGAAGCCCAAAATTCTGGAAAGATTTCTTTGAATCAAATTATCTGTATTGAAAAAGAAAATATTTGATTTAGTGAGACTTACCTCTGTGCCTGCTGCCATGGCAAACTCACTCAGAATCTGCTTAAATGCTCTGGCTTCCTTGACCGTGGGTGTGCCTTGAAGCATAGTATCATCTACAAATTGTTGATTCTTCACCATGTCCCCACCTTGAGTGAGCCTCAGACCCTGAATTCTCCCTTCCTCCTTAGCAGCACTAATTTCTCTCCCCAACCCTTCCATCCTTAGAATGAAAAGGAAAGGAGAAAGAGGATCACCTTACTTGAGACCTCTAGTAGGCTTGAAGGTTTTGGAGGGAGAGCCATTGAGAAAAATTGAACAGCTGGCAGTGGTAACTAGTGCCATGACCCACTTAATCAAATTGTGATCAAGGCCATAGGATTTTAGTACCGCTCTTATGTACGACCAGCTAAGTTTGTCATAAGCATTTGCTATGTCTAGCTGAATTATCATCCCTACCTGTTTATTGGTATTGAGTGAATGAACCACTTCATGTGCTTGAATTATGTTATTAAGAATTTGTCTTCCTTCCACATAGCCCATTTGCTCCTCTGACACTAGGGTAGGGAGGAGTGGTTTGAAACCGATGGAAATTACTTTGGATATTATTTTGTACACCACATTGCATAATTTTATAGGTCTAAATCTGTCTGGAGAGGTGGCCTTTTCCTGTTTGGGGATTAAGGCTATGAAAGATTCATTGAGCGCCTTCAAGACTATCTTAAATATTTGAGAGTCTTTCACTACCTCTAGAATGTCCTGTTTTACTATCCTCCAACATGTTTTGAAAAAGTCCACATTGAAGCCATCTGGGCCTGGTGCTTTCCCATTGTGCATCTTTGTAATGACTTCCTCAATTTCTTCCTCTGTTACTGGTCTGTTGAGATTGTAATTGTCTTCTCTAGAAACCAATTTAGGAATGTATTGATTAAATATTTTCGTAAACTGATATCTATCTTTCGAGGTTTCCTCAGCAATTCTCTGAAAATGCTGGAGTAGAACCTCTTCCATCTCTTCATGAGTGTTTCTTTCTATTCCATGTTGATCTGTAAGTTTCACAATTCTATTCTTGTTTCTGTGAGCAATGGTGGATCTATGAAAGAATTTGGTGTTTCTCTCCCCTTTCCTTAAGCCATTGTACTTTGGATTTATGTTTCCAGAATATTTCCTCTTGTAGACATCTGCTCTCCCATTCATGCTAGAGTGACTCTACCATCTCTTTCCTTTCATCTGTATAGCCTTTTGTGATAAGAATTTGGTTTATTCCTTTAGTTTATTTTCCACATCTCCTTTAGCTTTGAAGATATTACCAAATTCCTTTTTATTCCACTCTTTGAGTCTGCCTTTAATGTGTTTGAGGCTGCTATGTAGAAGGAACATCTTTGTACCTTGAAGGTGTAGCTCTTCCTTCCACCATTTTTCAATGTTTTTGAGGAAATTTGAATGTGTGAGCCAAGCATTCTGAAACCTAAAGGGGGAGTTCCTCGGTTTACCAAATAGAGAACCTTCCAATTGAATAGGCCAGTGGTTTGAACCTCCAAAAGGTAGGATGAGCGCATTCAAGCTACTTCCCATGAGAAGAAGTTCCCCTGAAATAATAAATCTGTCTAATTTTGAGGCTACTTGGTTTGGGCTGCCCCTTTTGTTATTCCAAGTGAAGATTCCATTGTTGGTTTCCATATCAACAAATTTCATATTGGTGATGAAGTTCTGGAAGGCAACTGAATCCCTACCAAGTGTTCTAGTGCCTCCCTTCTTCTCCGTAAGTGATTTTGTCATGTTAAAATCACCTCCTAGAATCTAGGGTAGAGTTGGGTATCTCTTCTTCATATCCTCCAGTGTTGTGAGAAGTCGAAGTTTGTCCTCCATTGGCTGAGGACCATAGACATTGGTGATCATGTAACATTTCCTATCACCCACCAGTTGGAAAATCAAAGAAAGATGATGTCTTGAAGCCTCTGCATCAAGCACACCAAATTTCTATGGATCCCATAGAGTGAGAATGCCACCAGTAGATTTATTTGCCTTAACTTCAAGGTATTCATATCTATTTAACCATCTACTATTTTTTTCTCTGATCTTCTCCACTGAGCATTTTATTTCTTGTATGAATACTATATCAGGTTTTTCCTCTTTTATCATGTTACCTAGATTCCTCTGTTTTCTTCTACTTCCTAGTCCTCTAATGTTCTAGGTTGTGATTTTCATTGAGGTGGAGTTTTAAAGGAGTAACTAGAAATGTCTTTCATCCTTCTCGAGTCAATAATGAGTTTGCCACACTCCATCATTAATTCTTTCTATCTTTTTCTTTCCCTCCTCTTGCCTAGGTTTTTTGTTAATTTTCCTGTGATTAATCCTATTGTGGAAGTCCTTTTATTTTCCTGGTTATCATGTCCTCTTTTGACTCCTGCAACTGTTTGATGTGACTTGTTAAGGAATATCTGTTGTACCTTGTCAACGTCCTCCTGAGGTTTGGGGTTTATTCCCAGGTTTCCTCCTTGTTCAAGAAACTTTTCCAGCTCTAGGTTCTCCCTTTCCAGGATCTCTTGTAAGTCTTGGTCCTCTGTGCCACTTTCACTTTGAGTCATTTCTTGGTATTTTTCTATTTCCATGTTACTCAAAGGGTCTGTTGTGTGTTCATTCTGTTCCTGTCTGAACTCCATGCTGGTCTCTTTTCCTTTCCCCCTTGCTGTCTGATTCTCTATACTATTTTGATCACCTCCATCTACATCTTCTTCTCCTAAGATCTCAAAACTATTGTAACTTCTTGTTTTGTTATCCTTCTCAGTAGGGTTCTTTTGTGTCTTCCTTCCCCCTCCTTTTCCTTTTCCTCCTACTTTGGTGAAACTTGTCTCATCTTTCCCTTTGCTGGTGTTTAGGTATTCCTCCCTTCTATTAAGAGGACAATCTCTAGATAGGTGCCCATGTTAATGACATTTGTGACATCTGAACAGGATATGTTCATAGTCAAGTGTTTGAACCCATTCCTCGTCATAGACTTCTAGAATGACCTCATTTGGAAGGGCTCCTAATAGATCCATCTCCACACATATACAAGCATAGGAGGTATATTTTCCTCGTAGAGTTGCCTCTAAATTTTTTAAGAAATGACCTAATTTATTGCCTATAGCTTTTAAAGACTCTGGCATCCAGTAATCTAAAGGTAAGGATTAGAGTCTAATCCATACCGGTACTGAAGTGAAGGTTTCTTGTTCTGACACAAAGTTCATTATCCATGGATGCATATAGAGTCTAGCAGCTACAAAGAAGTATGGTCCTCCTTCAAAAATCTTGTCTCTGTCCTCCATGTTCGTGAATACCACTGTTAAAAAACCCTTGGATCCAAGATGTATATTTAACTCCCCCTTTGGTTTCCAGTTGTATTTTATCCAAGTGTACAACGCTTTCTCTGATGGCCAGATTCCCATAAATTTGCATATAATGGCATAGTTTTCCATGTGATCCCTGTGCTCTTGCAGAGCTGGATCATTCAAAATAACCCGCGGTTTAATTATGGTCTTGGGTTTATAGGGCCCCATCTTGGTTCTATTCTTTGTTCCCTAACCTTTGTCTTCTGCTTTCTCCTCCTGTCGGTCTTCTTCGTGGGTCCCTTGTTCTGCATGGCTTTTGCTACCTTCCGCCTTCTGAGTTTTAGTGTTTTTTGTCTTGACCTCCAAGGGTTGTGGAGGCTTGTTCTTATTCCCTGCTCTTCCTCTGTTTGAAACCACATTACTGTAGGAGGGAGTGGAGCTCCCTCCTCCCTATGCCTCCATGGGTACCTGTTATCCTCTGTCACTCTCTTTGTTGAACCCTAGAACCTTGATCTCCAGTGATGTCGACAACCAATCTTCAACCCAAAAGGAATTTTACAATCATCAACATGTCAAATAGTTCATTGATATTCAATCTAACTTAATTAGTAAAATATGTCAATACTCACAAGGAAAAAATAATTAAAGGTAAAATAATTTAGTTAGTTATTAATAAGAAGAAAAATGTGTAACTCATTCAATTTTTTATATAAAATATTAGTAATAATAAATATTTAGAAATACAATTTTAATATTGTTTAATATGGTTTTGTTAAATTTAAAAAACTAAGTATTTTTTTATAATGTAGATTTAATATAACTTAAAAAATCTCTTTTTTTTAAAATTTAATTATTACTAAAGTATTGATTTTCAAGCAATTTAAATTTTAATATTTTAGCAACTCCTACCAATTTAAATTAGAAATTTCTCTCTCTAAAGATGGAGATCAATAAATGAAAAATAAGGCTTAAGAAGTTACTTGTAATTTGGGATTTTCTCTATTGGAAGTTTTCCCTTAAAAAGACAAGTGAAAGTTTTTTCTAGTAATAAAGATATAACATTTTGATGCTATTTTGGTTATTTATTTGTGATTGTACTAGTTTAAAATTAACTCTTTTCAATAATAAATATGAGTTAAATAATACAAAAATGATACTATGTTAGATTTAAGCTTTTGACAAATAATATATTTGATTATTTCATAATGAACGACTCAAAAAATATTATTTTTTCGACATACTTATCACGAGATAATCACTAAAATTCATGTTTTCACATTTCTCCTAGCTAATATTACATCATGTTCACAATGATAAATACATGTCTACTTTAAATAATTTACTTATAAATACATAAAAATAGATATTTATTTTACAAAATCTAAATAGGAAAGAAAATTGCATCACAAAGTCTATTTGAAAGTCAAACAAATGCCTCTTAATCATCATCACATTATTTATCATTTAATTCTTACCCATAAAATATTTATTAATTCAAGTTTTATTTATAATTACCATTGAAAAGAAAAGTCAAAATTGCTCCATTATCCATGAAGAAAAAATTAAAACCTCTCATTGTAGATTTTCCTGTAGATTCACAAGCTCATGCAATTTAATAAAGCATAGGAAAAGAATCTACTTCTACTTTCAACCAGCGGAAGCCAATAGATCGATGAAAACAATATGAACAAGAATAAGACAAATCAATGGCTCATAACACAATAAGTTTTCTTGGGGAAAGCCACAACTCCAAAATGTTGCTTATATTTGTTACATTAAATAAACAATATGAGTGAAGATACAAAGCTTGTTCTCACTAGAACAATTCCAAACAAGTATGCTCAACTCTTTGCCTCACAAGCCCGTTCTTAGCCAACACTTAGCCAATTACACTACCTGCCAAGCCCCTAATCTCTTGCACAATTCCTAGGATGAATAACATGTATTTAAAGGGAATTCATGCTTCCAAAATAGCGCAATCCTAAATTAGGTCATTTTCCTGATTGCATGCATGATAATTACAACTCAGTGAATCATACAACTGATAGCACATTGTCCTTGCACTCTAGTCTCAATTGGGTTTTTCTCATAACTGACATGTATGAGTTTCTCATGAGGGAATCTTTAGTTCATTGGAGTAACACTTGTGGATGCATTAAGTTGGGTAAGTTCAGTGAGCCGATATATCAACCCAAGGTTCTAGAAGATCCAAAAGGAAAAGTATATTCTCTAAAGCCCCCCTTGTGACCCCCTTACGCGTGGTGCTATTCTTGGAAAGAATATAACACACACCCAACATTCTCCAAATTGTTGTTTTCTTTCCACAGGGGGCCATGAGAGAGCTTAGTAATTGGTCAAGCCCTGTAGCGCCCATTATTTCTCTACACCAAGAGAACTTCTCAGTTCTCAAAAACTTTTTCAATGCATCTGTAGTATTCTTCAAAGTGTCCACCTTTACCAGCAACACCTTTTTGTCCTCAACCATATCCCTCACAAAGTGATACTGAACATCAATGTGCTGTGTCTTTGAATGATATGCAGGGTTCTTTGCCAAGGAAATTTCACTTTGGTTGTCACAGTCTATCCTTATAGCTCGTTGTACCAACCCCATACTTGAACACAATCTTTGCAACCAAACTACTTCCTCACTTGCATGAGTGGTTGCTATGCATTCTGCCTCTGTAGATGATAGTGCCACTACAAACCGTCTCTTGCTCATCTAACTCACTGCACCTCCAAATAGGTTAAATACATATCCAAGGAAATTTCACTTTGGTTGTCACAGTCTATCCTTATAGCTCGTTGGACCAACCCCATACTTGAACACAATATTTGCAACCAAACTACTTCCTCACTTGCATGAGTGGCTGCTATGCATTCTGCCTCTGTAGATGATAGTGCCACTACAAAACGTCTCTTGCTCATCTAACTCACTGCACCTCCAAATAGGTTAAATACATATCCATTGGTATATCTTATCTAATCTAGATCTCCAGCCTAGTCTGCATCAACAAATCCATAGATATCCAAAACTCTATGAAATCTTGGCCTTCCTTGGTATCATAGACTACAATCACTAGTGCCACGCAAATACCTGAAAACCCGCTTCACTGTTTCCCAATGCTCCTTCCCTAGTTTTGAGATAAACCTTCTCAATACTCCCACTGCATGTGCAATGTTTGGTCTAGTACAGACCATTGCATACATTAGTCTACCAACTGCACTTGCGTATGGAACACAGGACATGTCCTCTTCCTCTTCTTATGTCTTAGTACACTATTAAGAAGATAACTTTACCCCGACAGGAATAGGAACCTTCACCGGTTTACTATCCTTAATATTAAACCTCTGCAATATTGTCTCGACATACTTCCTTTGGTTTAACCAGAGCTTCCTTTCTTCCTGATCTCGTTTAATTTCCATGCCCAAAATATAGTTTGCAGCACTAAGATCTTTCATGTCAAATTTGGAGGACAATTGGGTCTTCAATTCGTGGATAATTTATTTTTTATTTCTAATCAACAACATATCATCCACATTCAAGACCAAATAAATAACATGGTCACCAATTAATTTAAAATACACAGAGTGATCTGCTTTGCTTCTGGTGAAGCCAAGTCCCCGAATATATGTATCATATTTCTTATATCGCATCCTTGGTGACTGTTTTAACCCATACAAAGACTTTTTAACCTACATACCAATTCTTTCTTACCCTTCACGGCAAAGCCTTTAGGTTGCTTCATGTAGATCTCTTCTTCCAGATTCCCGTGAAGAAATTTTGTCTTCACATCCATTTGTTCTACCTCAAAATCAAAAGCAACAACAACAAATAAATCCAATATAATAGAAGTTACCTTGGTAACAGGAGAAAAAATATCACCAAAATCATTTCTCGGCACCTGGGAATAAACTTTTGCTACCAACTAAGCTTTGTATTTCTCCACCTTGCCTTATGCATTCATCTTCTTCTTAAACACCTATTTTCTTCCAATGGGTTTCCTTTCAGCCAATAGCTCCATTAGATGCCAAGGTTCATTTTTGTGCAAAGATGCCATTTCATCAACCATGGCCTCTTTCCAGAGCTTGCCATCCTCTAAATCTACTACTTCCCTGATAGTTCTAGGATCATCATCAGTAACAGTTAAAGAAAAATTTGACAAAAAAAGAAGTTGGACTATGCCTTTCTGGCTTCCTTCTTTCTCGAACTAATCTTATCACATCTGGAGTTTGTGGCTCTTCATATTCTGATTCCTCTTCTGCTGTAGAGTTTGATTCCTCCTCCTTTAGCTCAAACTCCATCTTCTCAGGTTCCTTTGGAATTACTTCATGTTTAATAACATCTTTCACCTCCCTAAACACCACATCACGAATATACACAACCTTCCTTATTTTTGGGTTCCAAAGCTTATAACCTTTTAAACCATCCTTATACCCAATAAAGACGCACCATTTAGATTTACTATCCAACTTGGTTATTTTCTTCTTTGGAACATGTACATATGCATCACATCCAAATACCCTTAGATGTGAAAGAGAGTGTTTCTTACTAGGCCATACCTCTTATGGAGTCTTATCCTCCAATGCTGATGAAGATGATCTGTTGACCAGGTAACAAGCAGTCTTCATCGCCTCTGTCTAGAATTCATGTCCTAACCCGGCACCACTGAGCATGCTTCTTGTCTTTTCCATCAACGCCGTTTTCATTCTTTCTGCAAATCCATTTTGGTGAGGTGTGTATGGAGTAGTGTTTTGTCGTGTTATACCACACTTTTTACATAACTCTTCAAATTCCTTCTTGCAAAACTCTCCACTGTTATCTATCCTCAACACCTTTATCTTCTTCCCTGCTTGGTTTTCCACCAGAGCCTTAAATTCTTTAAACCTTTCAAAGACTTCAGATTTCTTCCGGAGGAAATATATCCATGTATTCCTTGACAAGTCATCTATAAATGATACATAGTACATAGTCTTACCCAGTGATGGAACTGAAATAGGTCCAAACACATCACTATGCACAAGTTCTAATATTTGTTTCACCCTCTTAGCACCAGAGGGGAAACTCACCCGATTCTGCTTCCCATATACACAATTTTAACAAAAAACAAAATCGAGAGAGAAATTAGACATACCTCTACCATACCATTACCATGAAGTATTTGAAGGCCATTCTCTCCAATATTTCCAAGCCTTTGATGCCATAGCATGGTCTTTTCTCTAGAGACCACTAGATTTTCTGTTCCACTTTCAGGAACCAAAAAATTGTTGCACCCATCAATAATAGTGCTACCCTGAAGCTTGTATAAAGTTCCAATACGAACTCCCCGCATCAATACCAATGCTCCTCAAACAATCTTGTAGGTATCTTACTTAAACACTATTTTTACACCTGCATCATCCAGCTTGCTTACAGAATCAGATTTTTGTCCAATGCAGGAATATGTAGAACACCCGGAAGTGTTCTAATCCTTCCACCTTGCAACTTCAATTTGACTTTTACACAACCAAAGATTCTAGCCTTCTCGTCATCCCCTAAGAAGACATCACCATCATCATATTTCTTATACTCCCAGAACCACTCCCTTTGGTGAGTGAAGTGAAAGGATGCACCTGAGTCAATCAACCATGCCTCATAATCTACATGTGTACTTGAGGAAGAAGCCAAGTACACATCCCCACCTTCATCTGAGGTGGTTTTTGCCTCTACAGAAGGAGCATCATCCGATCCCTTTTCTTTCTCAAGAGCTTTAGATCTACAGTCCTTTTTGAAGTGCCCTTCCTTTTCACATTTCTAGTGCACCTTTGTAGGTTTTCTTGGAAATTCAGATCTCCCATTCGGGGAATTATTTTTTATTCTACTCTAGGTCTGTACTTGTACAAACAAGGCATCACTATTCTGGCCCTCCGTACTTTTTTGTCTCATCTCCTCCGAGAGCAAGGATGAGACTCTTTCATTGAACTGCAAGGTAGTCACATTGCTACATATTACAACAACTAGACTATCCAATGAATCTGGTAGAGAACACAACAAACTAATGCACTTATCTTCATCTGATGCTCTATCACCATGTCTCCATCTTTCATCCTTAGGTTATAGAACTTTTTCTATAGGAACAATTTATTCACTTGAGACTTAGATTGGTACAAAGTCCCTAACTTGTCCCACAAAGCCTTCACGGAAGCTTCCCATGATACATTCAACAATACTGAATCTCAGATACACAACCATATTGTGCTCATTTCCTTTCTATCCAACTTCGCCCAATCTGTAGCTGACATTACCGTTGATTTAGTACCCAGATCTACGATGATCCAATGATCTTTGTCCACCAGCAGATCCTCCATCTTGAGTTTCCACAACTCAAAACTATGACCATTAAATTTCTCGATCTCTATCTTTCCACTACTCGCCATCTTCTTTCACCACAAGAATCAATCCCGTAGATCTCCCACTGAACAGGGTCTACCACAAGCCTGAGCAAAACCCCTCAGTAGCAAAGGTGTCCCCTTGAAGCCAAAACTGCTCTAATACCAAATGTAGGTTTTAACTCCATACATAAATTACTTGCATATGAATTCTAAAAATTGAAAATCAACAATGGCGAGAGCATAAAACATAAAACATATATACATAAATATTTTCCCCTAGATCTCAAAACCGGGACTACCAGATTGATTTTTCATTATATTCTTTTGAATGTTACAATACACACACACACACACACACACACACATATACATGCCAAAGCATGCATAAACCCCAGTCCATTAACCCTAGATTAGAACATAATTGTAGTTCCCTTGACCAGATCTACAAAATACCATGGGCAAAAAACCATCATGCCCAAAACCATGTGTGAAAACCATGCACAAAACCATACATAGGTTCGCCACCCATTATAGGGTCCAAAAAAAATTTCCCTGGGGAAACGAGAGGGGGGTTATTAACCCCCTCAAACCCCTTGAAAGGGGGGGATATAGCACCCCCGCACATGGGGCTAGTTGTGGAAAGAATATAACACACACCCAATAACGAAGAAGACAAATCAATGGCTCATAACATAATAAGTTTTCCTGGGGAAAGCCACAACTCCAAAATGCCGTCTTTATGTATTTCATTAAATCATAAATATGAGTGAAGATACAACGCTTGTTCTCACTAGGTCAAGTCTGCACAAGTATGCTCAACTCTCTGCCTCACAAGCCTGCTCTTAGCCACCACTTAGCCAATTTCCACTGTCTACCAACTCCCTAATCTCTTGCAAAATTCCTAGGATAAATAGCTCATATTTAAAGGGATTCCATGCTTCCAAAATAGAATAATCCTAAATTAGGTCATTTTCCTGATTGCATGCATGCTATTTACAACTCAAGAAATCATATAACTGATAGTACACTATCTCTGCACTCTACTATCAACTGGGTCTTTCTCAGAACTGACATGCATGAGTTTCTCATGAGGGAATCTTCAGTTAACTGGAGTAACACTTGTGAATGCACCAGTGCACCAACTAACTATTAGTCATCTATTAGTTCCACAAACAGTTAGAGCTAATTTAACTGGCCATAACTCACTAAACTGAGTTAATCTAATTACAACTCAATTTAAATTCATATCGGACCCCTAAAACTTAGGGAGAACATATACATGGCTATAGAAAAACTTCCAACTTGAAATTCCTAAGGTAATTAAGTTAATTAAACTTAATTAACTATTTACAAGTTGCTATGAGAATAGAATTCGATTTTAATTCACAGATTAATTCAAGGACAAATTAAACTTGAATTTCTTGTTTCCATTTCTCAACACATGCATCCATGTAAGCCCATTTTTTTCCCTTATTCTCCATAAAAAGATGTAATCAACATTTTATACATGCATAAGACCTCATTTTAGTTTACATAATGTTGCAGGAAATGTAATTTAAATATAGTAAACATGACTTTATCACTCATAATAAGAATTTAATCTTACATATTCATACGCAATTTTTTCATTGTTAAAGTCATCATAGAGTTATCACTACATGATGATTTATATTAATTTTGAACTAATCAAGAAGAAAAAAAAAGTGCACTGGTTAATAAATCAATAACTATATAAATCGAGATTAAATCTTCAATGTTATTACTAAATTCACTATTTTCTTCCCATTTTCCTATTTGAAAAGGATTGTGAGCTTGAATCCTTATTATCATAGATATTGTACACAATTGTAGATACTTAGTTTTAAGTGTAAAATTTTTTCCACTACAAAAACGTGTAAAACATTTGCGAATCTTAATGATCCAGGTGGCTCTAGAAATAGAAGTGGCTTTAAAATAGCTCAAAAATCAAAGTCCTCAAATTGAAGTGAAACTAGGACCAGATTGTAGTGATCGTCGTCCTAATTCCAATAGTGCAAATGACACTCAAATCCAAGTTCGTATCCTAAAGATATTCACAGTGAAAGTTATGGTCAAACTAGGGCAAGTGGCAGCCATTAACGAGGCAACAATTTGGAAATTTTCTGGTGCATGGATTCTAGTCACTAGAATGGAAAAATTTGTTGCCTCCTTAATTTTCTAGTAAACCCCAAAATCTTGTCAATTATTTTTGAATAGGTTTGTTTAAATAAAACAAAAAATTATAAAACAATTAGGGGGGGCATAACCCCCTGCCAAGGCCCCAACGCATTTATATATTAAATAAAAATAATAATTGGGTCGGGGGCCACAGGAGATCCAAGACATTGCCCACGACCCACGGTCATTACACATAAACCAAGACTGATGGGAATCAAACCCACGGTCGGTAGGTTCGTTGGCCCAACCTAATGTGACAACCTTACCAACATAACCGTTATGCCCATAATCACATACCATGTACCACTTCAACGTTAAATCAAAGCGTTGGTTATTCAAAGACCAAATGGTTAGCCCAAAAACCTATGAATATGTTTTATGCGCCAACCACATATGTCACCGTAATGGTGGGGTTTCAAAATAGTGTGGAATGGTGGGGCTTGAACCCATGCCGACTAGATGGCCAACTTGCCCACGCGGCAGTCCCATAACTATATAACTGCTTGAACCTTACCAAATTGTCAACACTTAAACTGCCAACTCCAATGCAAAAACATGCCAAAACACATTGTAATTGCCAAGTATTCTCATTAGCCGTGGGGTTGGAAATCGGGTGGCACCGTCCTAACTTGGGCACACCACCAATCACCTAGTGGCCCAATCATTGATTAGTCCTGCTTGAATATTCATATAAGAACAAGTTTTACCATTCAAACCAGGAATGGAAAGGTAGTGGAACAATGTGCATGAGGGTTGCAGAAAGAACTAGGAGTCGGGCTTGAATTTTGAGATAGGTATATTCCAAGAAAATATTCCTTGGAATATTCCACAAAACATTCTCTGATGCAACGAGGAATCTAAAGCATTCCCTAGAGGGAAATTTTTCACAATGACAGAATCATGCCAAGTTTATACTAAAACAAACTAGAATTTTGCGAGGAATGTGATGGTGTGACTCATTTCCCCATTTGAGTAGGACAAATTCAGGCAGCTAGCAACAAGGAATCTTTGCAGAATCTTGTAGAATTTAAAAGAATCCCTTGGACGCTGATTTTTGAGTGAAGTAGAATGATGCCAACTTTATAGTCATTTTTCATAGAATTTCGCAAGGAGTGTAGTGGTGTACTCAGAATTTTCATCCGAGCACTGGCCTTTTCTGTCATCCTTAGGAAGGAATCTTTGGGGGAATCTTCAAGATTCCCGATGGTCCAGTTTTAGATGGTGTTAGAAAGAGGCCAAGTTTATAGTCATTTGACATGATTTCATGCCACGAATTTAATAGTGCAGTCCATTTTGTCAGTTGAGCTTTGGATTTTCTGGCCATCCCCGAAATTGGAGGTATATGATGTAGTGATTCCATGCTTTTCTTTTGATTTGTTGAGATGATGATTTTGTTGTCGAGATCCTTGATTCCATCATGTTTAAGCATAATTTTCTACAACATCATGTGAGAATTTATTAGCTTGTGATGCTAAAGGATGGCCCATATGAGTGAGAGTTCCTATTGGGAGAACGTCTCGTGGAAAGACATGCCACTCTAGTTGAAGGAATTTATCCTTGTAATGACAAAGAATGTACTATGCACTCATCATCATCTTGCAACATTTAATGAAGCGGCCTCCCCAATCTTGACACCGGGCCCGAAGACATAACCCACATTGGGTGAACTCCATTATCAATGTGTTTATGTCCTTTGATTTGATGGTTGTCGTTATGTTTCATGTTCTTTACAGTATGCACATGTGGCTTTTCACACTCTTTCATATGCAATTCTGCTAACATCACAAAAGTAAAATATCTTGGTTAATTTCGATAGCTGAAGAGATCCGGATCAAGTTTGGTATCAGAGTGGTCTTCTTGCTGATGTTAATTGCGAGTGTGAATTTTTGAACATGCAACAAGAAGGAAAATGGAGAACAATAAATATCTCTACGAGGATCTCCTTAGGATGGCACACATGGTGGACATAATGTATGAAGATTATAAGGAGAAGATGGCAAGAGAGGGACAAGAGAAAGAAAGAGTAGAGGATGATGCTCCATCTCCATCCTCCAATGACCATTCATATTCTTCATCATCTTCTCATCATTCATATGAGGAGATCAATCAAAGACTTAAAGAAGAGAATGTTGAATTGAGGAGACTTCTATGAGAAGAAAAAGAGGAGAAGCAGACATTTCAGCTTCAGTTATGAGCCATGAAAGAGGCCTTGGAAAAATTGAAGTGGAATGAAGGCTTATTGAAGCCATCATCACCTCTTTCATAATCAACAGTTGAGGTAAACACTGTTGATCGTTATTTAGTTTCATTTTCACATGACGTTATTTATGTTGGAAGCCTTCAGGTACCCATTTTAGGAACTGGCATGAGATTCCTTACCAAGATGGGGTATAAAGTAGGAGGACTTTGTGTTAATGGCCAAGGAATGACTCAACCATTGGAGGTTGTAAAAAGACCTCGATTTGCAGGTTTCAAATACACTAAAGGAGAATTCTCAAAGGTATCATAAGATTCTAATTGTCGAATCCATGAGATAAAGATGATGATTGGGGCACAACACAATCCTCCCATGACATTGCACATTGCAGAGGAAGAGCTAAGGAAAGCTCTCATCACCAGGTATGCACCAAAGATAGTCAAGAGATGTATAATTAGTCTCATTATTCTAAATTTCATTTTGATTACAAGAATGTTAATGATGAACGGAAATCATGGCATATAAAACCATGTAGTTTTTGTGGTTTGCATAACCATGTGTTTGCAGAGAGCTAGAAGAGAATGGTAGTAAGAAATAGGATTAGGTGTGAAAGTCCTTCTCCACATCAGGGAAAGAAGAAGGTTAAGAAGGTTTAGAGGAAGAAGACATTTTGCAATCATTGCAACATGTTGAAGAATCTAGGGTAGTGAGTTAATGAGATTCTTCTTTCATGATAACTATTTGTGAGTCATTTTGTCTTTAGATTATTAGCACAATCTTTTGCTTATTATCATTAGTGTGTGTATTTCTTACTTCAACAACTAGCTATCAAAGTAAAGAGACACGAGCAGTAGATATGGCATTCTTCCAGGGGCAAAACCTCTCCCTCTTGGAGAGGAAAACCCACACAAAATTATTCTTATACAAATTCCAACTGATAAACACCAAGACTATGATCCTTAACCGATTGAGCCACTCTAAGTCCAAGACACCAATCCTCTTCTTTGACAATTTTGAAGTCATCATCATAATTGCACCACAAAGGCATTCATTAATGCTGCAACATCATTGAAAATATCAATGTGCTTCCACTAAGAGACTCATCATAGCTATGATATTTACTACTGCTCCATCATTATAGAGATCACAAATCCTTTTCATTTCGAATACATCGAGACTATAAGACTGTGATCATAAACATAGTGGCTATTTCTATAATATATGTCAGCCGAGACAGAGTTTGATATAGATCCTTCTTGTTGAGGGTGTAGATAATTGTGGCTGCATTTATCATTGTAGTGAGATTTGTCTCTGTACGCTGAGAACATATCTTATAATTGTTGCGTTTGACTGTCTTTCTCATTGTTTTCACAGGTAGACTTCTTTGGAGTATGGTGCTTGTCTTGGAGGGTTACTTGACACTAGGTTGACCCATGTACATTACATAAATGCTCAAGAAGAGCTCTTTAACATGATTTTGATTTTTTGACTTTCCTAGAACTATGGAATGAGCAAGAAACTCATTCATATAATTTACAAAAAGTGATATTTCTTTTTCTTGACAAGTACAAAGATCAAAATTACATTGACAAATATTGAACCTAGTTACACTTTTCTTCAACACTCCCTCTTAACTAGGGAGGTATTTACAATTGTACTTGGTTATTCTCAATCTGAATAATTTCTCATAAGAAGAATCAGATTGATACCCCATCTATATAGCATCATAGTAAACAACATTGTTTCCACAACAAGGCCTTGACTGATAGCTCTATCTCTCATCAAATTAGAGCATAATGTTGGTGAAACCAATGACTATAGACACCTTCATCATTGTCTCTCAATGTACATATCCACCCAGGTGTTCACTGACTATGACCTTCTAGGACTATTATTATCTTTGGTTCCGAGACCTCAAAGAATATCAGTCCTCTTGCCTACTCTTATCTCAGATGCCCTACACATCCTGAAAGAGTATCATATGCCAGATGATTACCCAATCCTCCCATTCTTTCTTCCCAGGTGAAGAAAAGAATGTTGTGTCTATCTCTCCCTCTCAATTAGGGAGGATACATCCACCATGTTTCTACATTTCTCTTCATGGCCTTCATTAAGACTTACGACTGTTAGTCCTAGTCTAGTGCATGACACATGAAATATAAAACACAACTGGCACTCCTTTTTAATTAGGGGTGACACAATCCAAGCTCCCTCTTGATCAAGGACTTGTTAGAGCTCCCTCTTAACAAGGGATTCTCCTTTTGATCAACAACTTATTCTTCTTGGGGCCTTCAACTCCTTGATCAACTTCTTTCCTTGATGTCATAAAATTTAGTTGAGATTCTTTCTTGTAGGGAATTAGTCATCGATCACTTTCCTTCTTGGTTTGTCACACCATTCCTTTCTTTATGTAAAGTGGCCTTCTTGATACATATATGGAACCTTCTTCATATAGCTACTTATTTCCCATCATGCTTCTTTCAGGAATTTCCATCCACCACATGAATTCCAGTTTTACTTGTACTTACAACTCTTGTTCTAGTAGCCCTGCATGCACTCATCTAGATATTATTCAAGAAATCAAAACATAACATTAAATCAAATTGTACCTTAATAGATGGCTCTTCATCATGACATCTTCCTGTAGGTATCATCATCCAGCATTCATGTTGACACATCTTCCAAAAATATCCATTTTCAACGGTCTCCATCTTTTTCAGACTTTCATCAGAGTCTTCATATCCTTCTAGGATATTTCGTAGTCAAATCTTCTTGGTTTATTGGATTTTGATTACCTTCATCATGTTTTCATATCTCACAATATCTCCCTTCCTCACTCATTCCATTCCATGATCTTTCAATCAAATTTTCTTAACTGTAGTCAACCACCTCATACTTCATGTGAGGACATATTATGTTGATTTCATCTTAGTGTGACTTTATGCCTTCCTGCATACTTTTAGAGGAGGATATCCTCTTTCTCTTAATCATGCTTCTCAAGATATAAGTAATGTTAGGATATTCTGACACAAGGAAATAGTTAAGTATAATTTGGTCTAGTGTAGAGTTAGGTAAAGCGTGTTTCTTTACTATGTACTTTTGTAACTTACAATCTGACAGTCATGATATGTTCTAGACATGAAGTGATTTGACAGTTCATTCTCTCCTCGGTATTACCAACACATAATTTGTGGCTTAACACCCGATTGGTCCATGATATCTATTTAAAGAGCATGGAGGGTCATTTGTAGGGTAACCGTTCATGAGAGAAGCTTATGTAAATTTTCATTCTTTTATTAATAAATTTCCTAAAGTGGCCGCATTGGCTTAGGCCATGGACTGTTTCCCTCTTTGAGGGTTTTAACCACGTCACGAATAATGGTGTATTGATCTGTGATCTATTTGTGAGTGATACACTTTGGTATTCTATCTGAGGAACTTACCCTATAAATTCCTACATGGTATCAAAGCTATTTGGGGGTTGCATTCGTTGGTGATCCAAATCTGAAGCTGGTACAATTGCATCCGACTATCGTTTCTTAGATCTACTGTTTCTGATTGCTTTCGAGCTGAGAGGAATGCTCTATTGTGTTAGGTTCATCTGTCCCAGTGAGGAACCCCTTTAGTTTCATGCGAAAGGTTTCCGCTAGCCCTAGTTATGTCATTTTAAAGATTTGGAGGTATACAATCTTTATTTACAGTTCTAACTATTCATCTCTATGTTTATTTCGGTTTATTTAGCTCTCTATTTTTTTATTACCAAATCTATACCTTTCATTTCTACATATGCTCTTTACCCCATGACTCTGTGTGATCTGGGAAAATTAGAAAAAGAAAGGAAGGATTTTTTTTCATGTGTATGCTCTTTTCCGCCGCAGCTTAGTGTGATTTTGGAAAATCAGAAACATTGAGGAAAATATTTAGTTTCTGGCTAAAGCTAATTTCAAGCCATAAGGTTTTTTTTTTTTTTTGTGTCCATGTTGGGTTTTGTGGTTTTTGTTTTGTAGGCAAAAATGAGCTTTTTCAAGTAAGCACACACCCTAAGGCTTCAGTGAATAAAAAAAAAAAAAAAAACCCTTCCTCTTTTCCAAAATTTACCCACTTTTTAAACTAGCTCACTTGGTCCAAATTTACTTTATGAGAATAGAGGTCTTGAGTTCAAGTCTTTATTTTCATTGAGTTACTTTTTCAAAAAACACATGTAACTTATGTTTTAAAGTTACTTTATGTAAAAATATTCTCACCCATTATAAAAAGTGAGTCACTTATAATTCTAAAGTCTTTTTATCTTTTATTTAAGTTACAATTTAGTGGGTAGCTCATAAAGTACCATTGTAAAAGTGTCTTTCACTTATTTATAAAAGTGAGTCACATATTTTTTTTTTTTTAAGTGAGCTAATTAGAATAAGTTTGGAAAGGGGTGGAAGGGGGAGGAGGGATTGAAATGTAACATTATCATTCATTTTCGCACATTCACGCACTTCGTCGGCATCTTCAACAACTTTTCTTCAAAAAGCCACAACTTCTTCATCCGGAAGCCGTTTTTAGAGCCGTTTTTTTAAATCAGCCTAATTTTTCAAGATCTTTCAATTGGAACACTTAGTTTCAACATCTACAGCTTCAGTTTATGTTAAAATGGAAATTCCATGCCAAGTTATTCTTGACAGCGCCAAGTACTTCTAATGGTGGTCCTACATTGTGGATTTACTTAGAAGTAAAGGTTTTTATAGAATAGCCTCAGGCCAAGAAACCAAATTTCAAGATGAAGATAAGACAACCAAATGGGAAGATAGGCAAGATCAAGTACATGGGTTGATAGGGATGTCTATTTCTCTAGACCTTAGATTCCGTATCACAGAACTTGATACTCCTAATGAAGCAATGAAACAACTCACTAAAGTTTTTGGAATTAAAAATGAAATTAGAGCCCATCAACTCAAAAATGAGTTTCTTACTTTGGACCCCAATAATTTTTCTTCCATTGAATATTTTTTGTCCAAGTTCAAGACCCTTAGACTTCTTTTGGAAGGTGTTAAGGTTAAGAAAGAAGATGGTAGCCTTATCTATTCCATTCTTACTAAGTTGGGACCAGCATACTCTGTGTTTGTTTCCACCTTCCATTCTATTAGAGAAGCCTTTATTTATCAAGGACAAGACTACAAGTCCCCCTCTTTTGATTCCTTTTGTGATTATTAAAGAAGATAACAAGAAAAGCTCTTATATCTTGGTCTTTTTAATCTTTGAAACTCTTCTAAGAAAATCTTAGTTGCCCAACAACAACCAAATTCAAAGAATCCTAAGAAGAAGTATCCTAAAAAGAATGGTCCTAAACCAAACAAGGGTCCTAAGCAATTTCAGTCTCAAAATGAAAAATCATTTCAACAAAATGATAAGGCAAATAAAAACAAAGGAAGAAGACTGATAGACATTGCCACTTTTGTAATCGAGATGGCCACTTAGAATCCAAATGCTTTAAGAAGATAGAAGCCTTGGAAGCAGTAATGAAGAAGCATAACATCCATTTGGAGCACTCTTCAACTTCAACTTCATCTTCAGGAATAACACTTTCCGCATATGGTTGTCAATCATCACAGTCTGGTTATGCACTAAATATATCTTCTTCTTCTCATTCTCATGAATGACTCATTGATTCTGGAGCTTCTTATCACATGGCCAAAAACAAAGCTATGCTTTCTTATTTAAATGATTGTAACACCAAAAACATATATGTTGGTGATGATAGATCTCTTAGTGTTGTAAGGACTGGAACTGTTCATCTAGACAATGGTCAATTTAATGATGTACTATGTGTTCCAACGTTATCCTGCAACCTTCTATCTGTATATCAGATAACTCATTCAGGTGAAGGTAAAATTGTTGAATTTTCACTTCACAATGTTGTAATTAAGGACCTAAGAGATCCTGGACAGATTTTAGCTACTGGCATTGTTGATGATTCTACAAGGTTGTATAAGTTTAACAACTTTGGGTCATCAAATCTTCCCTCGGTATTTGTTGCTCATAATGATGAAGTGAGCAAACTTTGGCATGAGTGATTTGGTCAATTAAACTATTGCTCCCTTCAGAATCTATGTATATAAAATATGGTGACAGGTCTTCCAATGGTATCTTGCAGAGATGGTGTTTGTTCCAGATGTGTACTCGGAAAAAATCATCGGGATAGTTTTGAAAAATGTGCCTCTCAGCACACCTCAGCCTCTTTACAGCTTGTGCATATTGATTTATGTGGCCCACTTCCAGTTGTTTCATTCTCTGGCTACAAGTATTTCTTAGCTTTCATTGATGATTTATATAGATGCACTTGGGTATGCTTCTTAAAAATAAAGAGTGAAGTATTTAACATGTTCTTGGCCTTTAAGGTATTTGATGAAAAACAATTTGGACATCAAATTCTTAAGCAAATATCTGATAATGTCGGAGAATATGTTAACAAAAAATTCATCAACTTTTGCACTGAGAATGGAATTCAAATGCAACATATTGTTCCATATACTCCACAACAAAATGGTGTAGCTGAAAGGAAGAATCGCATCTTAAAGGAAATGGCTAATTGTATGCTTCAATCTAAAGGACTTAGTCTTAATTTTTAGGCAGAAGCAACTAACTATGAAAATTACATAGTAAATCACACTCCTACTAAGGTTTTAAAGAATAGCACTCCAGAAGAAGCATGGAGCTCAGTTAAACCAGATGTAAGTCACTTTTGTGTTTTTGGAAGTGAAGCATGGGTCCATATTCCAGATGAGAAACATAAAGCTTTAGAATCTAAGAGTGAAATATGTCTTTTTGTTGGATATTCTGAAGATGTCAAAGGATATATATTTATTCCACTTAAGTCCAAAAATGTTATCATTAGAAGAGATGTAAAGTTTGTTGAAAATTTATCAGCCTACGAGCCTAGTTCGACAGATGTGCCACCTCTCTCTATCCCTTCTATTTCTGAAAATATATCTTCTTCAGATGATGAAAACGAGGATGACAATCCTCCCTCACCTTCTCAGGATCCTCCTTCAGCTCCTTAGTTTCCAAAATGGGTTCGTGCTACTCGGGATGCAGCAAGTGCTCTTGCCGGTGATCCTATAGATCAACAACATATACGTTCTTAGTTTGATAGAGCCTCTTCTTTACTGGCTCAAGCTTCAGCGAATTATGATCCTGACACCTTTGCAGAAGCTTCAGGCCATCTAGATTGGGATGCAGCTATGAATGAAGAATATTATTCATTATTGACAAATGATACATGTGATCTTGTTCCTCTTCAAAGGGATGAAAACTTGTTAGATGCAAATGGGTTTACAGAACCAAGTATGGACCAGATGGAAAACTTGATAAACATAAAGCTCGTCTTGTTGCTAAGGGTTTTTCACAAGTTGAAGGAATTGAATATATTGAAACATTCTCCCCTGTTGCCAAAGTGAACTCTATCCGCGTTGTTCTTTCCCTTGTTGCCTCTTTCAAATGGGAAGTCCATCAAATGGATACTAAATCTTCCTTCTTGCATGGGGACTTGCATGAAAAAATCTATATGGAACAACCTACTGGCTTTATACAAATAGACTCCAACCTTCTATGTCAAATTAAGAAATCTCTTTATGGTCTCAAGCAAGCCCCTTTGGTTTGGTATGCCAAAATGGATAGCTTTCTTTTAGAAACTAGCTTTTCTAGGTGTCATTCTAACAATAATGTCTACACCAAGGAAGTGGGAAAGTCTCTTATAATTCTTGTTCTTTATGTTGATGATATTATCCTTACTCGTAGTGATCCCAACCTTATAAACCATGTGAAGTCCAGCCTTAAAAAGAATTTTGAAATGACAGACTTAGGACACTTGCATTATTTTCTTGGTCTTCAAGTCTTGCAATCTAAGGAAGGTATTTCCCTTTCCTAGTCCAAGTATGCCTGTGATCCTTTAGGCCACTTTCACATGGAATGTTGTAAGCCAACCCCTTCTCCCTTTTATTTTGGAGCCAAACTTTCAATCACTTCTACTTCTCCTGAAGTTGATGCTACCTTATACCGTCAACTTGTGGGAAAACTTTTGTATATGACCCATACTCATCCTGACCTTTCCTTTTTTGTTGGCCTTATTTCTCGGTTTATGCAAACCCACATGAAAGTCATTGGAAAGCAGCTAAAATAATACTTCATTATGTTCAAGGTACATTTCATTTTGGGATTCATTACAGTGCAGAAGCATCTCCTCTATTGGTTGGTTTCACTGATTCTGATTGGGCTGGTGACCCTGATGATCAGAAGTCTGCTGCAGGTTATGTGTTCACTCTTGGTTTAGGACCTATTAGATGGGCTTGCAAGAAACAAAGTTCCATTTCTATTTCTTCAGTAGAAGAAGAGTATCGTGGTACCATGGAAGCTAGTAAGGAAGCCTTGTGGCTTCGTCAGATCCTGTCAGAGTTTGGCTTTCAGCAGTAGCATCCGACTACACTTTGGTGTGATAATCAAAGTGTCATTCAACTATGCAAAGATCCAGTCCAACATCAGCGCAACAAACACATTGAACTGCACATGCACTTCATCGGAAAGCTCATTCATGACCATGTTCTTGAAGTGCAATATTGTTCAACAGATGATGAAGTTGCAAACATATTTACAAAGGCTCTCACAGAGGTGAAGTTTACTAAACTTCGATTTATGGTTGGAGTTTAGGAAGTTCTCCTATTGTGTCATATTTTTACATCCTTCAATCCTATCCCAAGTTTTTCTTAAGGGGAGATGTTAGGATATTTCGACACATGTATAACTTGGTATAGTGTAGAGTTAGGTAAAGTGTTTTTCTTTACTATGTACTTTTGTAACTTACAATTCGATGGTCATGATATGTTCTAGACATGAAGTGATCTGACGATTCATTCTCTCCTCGGTATTACTGACACTTGATCCATGGCTTAACAACCGATTGGTCCATGATCTATATTTAAAGAGCATGGAGGGTCATTTGTAGGGTAACTGTTCATGAGAGAAGCTTATGTAAATTTTCATTCTTTTATTAATAAATTTCCTGAAGTGGATGTGTCGGCTCAGGCCGTGGATTGTTTCACTCTTTGGGGATTTTAACCACACCAATAATACTGGTGTATTGTTCTGTGATCTGTTTGTGAGCGGTGTCATTTGATGTTCTATCTAAGGAACTTACCTTGTAAATTCCTACAAGTAATGGTCCATGTTACCTGCAACCATACGACATGACATTATAATATTAAACACAAGCATACACACCTCATTTTACCTTTAGGTCATCTAGGCTTCTTCAAGTAGGTTTCTTGATTGAAAATATCTTCAATTCCTTGATCTGCTTCGTTTCTCATGTCATCACACCATCATCCCATGAATTCCATAAGTTGGAGTTTCTGATGAAACACTTGCTTCTTCTCTAGATTAGTGAACCCTCCAATGAGGATTCCATCAAAGAACCTTGAGGATCTTGCATATCCCCATCTGGAAAATGTTTCCTTCTTGATGTATGATGAGCCTTGTCCTAGATGGCTTCTTCCTTTCCTGCAATGTCTAATGAGGTTCCCAAGAGCTATATCCTTCAAGTTTTACTGCCATGGATTTTGTCCTTCATGATTCCCATGGTGATATCACGAGCTCTTGTTTCTAGTGCTTCGATGATGCCACGATGCATATTATTATCACGGTCATATCTATAACATAGTATTTAGGAGCTTAAGATAGGACCATTTTGTGAGGGATACTATCTTAATCATTGTTACTTCCTCTTTCCTTGGCCATTTTCTTCATCTTCCTCCATCTTTCTAGTGATATGAGCTTCTTTTCATCATCTTTCCATAGCATTGAATCTTAGCTATATGATACTTTCTTATTTGAGGACCAACATTCCCTTTCCTTTCTACACATGTTTGAGTTCTTTAACCTTCAATGCTTTTTCCATCAAATTATCTTTATCTATCTAGCATAAAGACCACAAACTGTTGAATGAGGTTACCTTCCTTGACTATGGACATTTTTTACGTTGCTTATGATGATCATATTCTTATCATCTCTCTTATTTCTCCCAATTAATATCTTATGAAGATATTCCTACATTCTTTGATACCTTCAATAAGGTCCAAGTGATATGACCTTATTAACTTCACTTCAAAGAGTATATCATCTAGCATTTCATATATCTCTTTTATGTCTCCTTTATTTCTACATAGGTATGACAGGGCTTGAGAGTTCCCTCCCATGAATTCAAAGGAGACTTGTTCACTGATTTCTCTCATCTATGAGGATTGTGACATCTTCCTTATTCCATGCAAGGACCTTTGATGACCCATTCAATCCATAGATCTCCTTATAGTCATGAATTCATTTAACCAAACTTGATTATAAAAATTAAAGATACTTACTTGACAAGTGAAGATGAACTCTTCTACTTGATCACTTCAATGCTAGTTGGAGAAGATGTATTGGAGTTTCCTCTTGGATGATCTTCTCTTTGATGGAAATCCTTTCTCCAATACAAAAGGTTTCTCCCTTTTTATGAGGATGATCTGTTGCTTCCTTTGGATGATCTTCTTCTAGGGCAAGGAAATGATCCTTACTTTTATAACCTCGAAGGTGATGACAATCCTTTTTCTTCTTCAACATGATTTTCCTTCTTTAGTAATGTAGATTAATATTGCTGCTAGAGTTTCAATGTGTTTCTTTGATTTTGAGATCCTTTGAGTTACCTTTCTTTGTAAACATCTTGATGAGGGTCTTGGTGGCCTTTTGATGATGGCTTGTGTAGAGACAAGTTCTTGATGTTGTAGACTTCTTATTGTAGACTTGATCCTTCAATCTTGACAAAACCCTTCAAATTTCTTTGATGCCCTTAACGACTAATCCTAGTATGTCTCTTTGTTGCCCTTCCTTTGATTTATGAACCTTAGCTTTGATGCCATGTTGAAGAATCTAGGGTAGTGAGTTAATGAGATTATTCTTTCACAATAACTATTTGTGAGGCATTTTGTCTTTAGATTATTAACACAATCTTTTGCTTACTATAATTAGTGTGTGTATTTCTTACTTCAAAAAATAGCTATCAAAGTAAAGAGACAAGAGCATAAGATATGTCATTCTACTAGGGCCAAAACCTCTCCCTCTTGGAGAGGAAAACCCACAAAAAAATCTTCTTATATAGATTTCAATTGATGAACACCAAGACCAAGACCCTTGACTGACTGAGCCACTCCAAGTCAAAGACACCAATCCTCTTCTTTGACAATGCTAAAGTCATCATCATCACTACACAACGCAGACATTCATCATTTTTGTAACATCACTAAGAATATAACTGTGCTTCCATTGAGAGACTCACAATAGCTATGAGCTTTACTATTGCTGCACCATTATAGATATCAAAGATCCTCTTCATTTCAAATACACCGAGAATGTAAGACTGTGATCATCAACATAGTGGCGATGTATATAATATATGCCAGCCGAGATAGATTTTGATATAGATCCTTCTTAGATATCATTTTGGGATTCAACTGCGTTAAGTCATTCACGTATGACCATTTCCATGAGAGGTAGTCGTAACTGACTAATTTCTCATGATTTTTGAATAGTTCACTTAGCACTCATT
>APFE030320914.1:2494-130964 GCA_000404065.3 Pinus taeda
TACTGGGGAGAACATTCAACTTGTTGATTGTCTTGTCCCAGTACATGAAATCAAATTGCAGATCTGATGCTGATGGTGGACAACAGTCAGACACATATGCAGACTGAACTATTCACCTGGCGACTCCAACTCGATCCAGACATTCCAGTGCTTGCTGATCCGCTCATGCAATGGTAGGGTATGTGGTAAACCCTGCGCTTTGTGAAGCTGTAAATGATGTTAGAAATTGGTTAGCGGATTTTGAACTCAATGAATAATTTTTCAGTGCCTTGCTTCAAGGTTTGAAATTTTCGAAGTTTTCTTTTGAAGCTAAAACTCGTGTCTATCAGTTAGTGGTTGAAAGAGTTGAGAAGGAGATTTAGTATTTAAATGAGCAGGTCCAGTCATACGATTTTCGAGACCCCAAAAAGTTCTTGGAAACTCTTCCTCCTTCGAAACAAGAAATAATAGAGTTGCCCACAAATATTGGCATTGACAGTGTGCAGCTGGAGGTATGTGTTGCAGAGTTGGGGCAGCCAACAGAGTCCGGCTTCCACGATCCAATGGCAGCATACATGGACATGTTTTTCAGTTTGATTGATAGATCAGGCTGTCTTATACATAGCAAGATTCATTACGTGCATGAAGGGCTACCGGCAATTACATCTGTGTCATGGCGGAAGCATTCTCGAGCGGCATCATTCTCAGGTTTACTTGAATGGTTGATCTGGCACTTCAGTATTACTTGATCTGTTGTTTTTGTAGCAAAGTAGGGTAGATTTTGTAAATAAATAAGCAGCTAAAAGGCAGCATTTTGTTCCAGTTTCATTATAGTTTAGTTTGAAGTTTGCCGAATTAGTCTTTCAATCAATTTTGTCAGTTTCCAGTTAATAAGTTGAGTCTTCAGTTGTGTTGATTTGTTGAAATAATGGACTCCATTTCCCAATGGATGAAGGCACTGGTCTGCTCTCCCAGAGGTCTAAGGTTCTTGGCACCTCCAAGGAGCTACCATCCCCATTGGAGCCAATGTTAGGAGTCGGTCTAATAGCCCTCCATCAGCGATCAAGCTCTTTGCATTTGCATAAGTAGGTGTCTCATCAGTGTCATCTTATTGCATTCCATTTAGGCATGCCATAACCTGATGGAGGAGCTTGTGTCTTTATTCCCCTCTTGGCACTGCTGGATTAAGTTTGTTTCAGTCAATAAATTCCTTACAAGGTCATTGGTCTTGTCTTGAAATCAAGGTCCTAGGTATAGGGTTTAGTCCAATTTTGTCTTAAAAGGTCATGTCTTTTGAGGTCAATAAATGCCCAGCAGGCCAGAGGGATGTCCATCAAAGCATCACTTCAAATGATTTCATATTGTATAGCTAATTTTTACCTTGAGTTCAAAAACTTTGTTTTTGAAGGCAAGGTCATTTTCTCATTTTTGTAAAAATTTGTAAAAAAAATTCAAACTCTCCGAAAGTTGGCATGCGGCCTTGGTCTCCTTTGCCAAGAATCCTCAGAAGCTATCCCTGCAAAAATTTTCAAGAAAAAGCATCATTTCAACCAATTTCATGACAAAAAGCAAACCACAAGTCAGCAGCAATTAGTTTTAAAGAGTGTCATTGCATAAACATTATAAAGTGGGTTTGAAGGGAAATAAATTTAAATCAAGCGTATAAAAGCCCCTCTCTCCTCATTTTGTAATTATTTTGCCTCCAAGACTCCAAGAGCAAGTGTGAAAGGCGATTTAGTGTGAAACTGGTTGAATTTGGTGACTGCACCTATGCGCTACGCATCAGGGCCTGCGCGCTACGCGTTGGGCACGCGCTACGCGTCAGGGCAATCTCTGCAGTGCAAAATTGGTCGGGCGCTACGCGTTGGGTGCGCGCTACGCTCCAGAGCCCGCGCACTACGCGTTGGGTTTCCACCTTCAGAAATTTTCCAGTGAGCCACAAATCGACTTCTTCCTCTTCAATTTCTTCAGCATTCAAACAGTCAAAACAACAGGTCATTTGAGCAGAAGCAGTAGTACATTTCAGCCATTTTGCTCTTGAAACCATGTCAGAAACCGAAACAGACTATGAGCAAAGTGATGACCATGAGTCAACACCGGAGGCTGAGGCTTCCTTGAAGGAGCATGGTGCTAAATGACTTACCTTCTGCACAAATTTCAAAAAAATTTGAGCATTTTTGGTCATTTGTGAATTTTTGGGCAAAAAACAGGTTTTCTTCCCCAACACGTAGCGCGCCGCACGCTACCCTAAAGATGGGCAACTCCTTTTCATGAAACCTCGGAATTTTTGGATTTTTCATGCAAAAATACACTTTCTCAGCAATTGCCAAGAAATTTCACCAAGTTTTGAGCCTCCGGAAGGTCAAAAAACATGCAAAAAATGACTTTCTGCCAGCTTTTTGACACACAGGAAGAAGTCTTGGGAGATTGCAATTTTGGAGGGGCAAATGGCCACCAAATTCAGAAATTCCACTTGGGTTGGAAAGTCGACATCCATACATTTCCAACAAGCCCACTTGTGCCTCATTTGGACTCCGGGAAGTGCCTCAAAAGCAGGCCCAAAGGCGCACTACGTGTTGAGATTCAGGGCGCTACGCATCAAGCTATTTTCACAGAAATGCACCTACAGCTCAGCAAAACGCAGTTTTTACTAGGTTTGACTTTTTGGAGTGGATTTTGATCCTCCTTGATGTAAATGATGTAATTTTATGATACTTTGACACTTATTTATCTCTTCTAGAAGATTCATTCATGAAAAAGGCAAAAATTTAATGAATGAATTGGTTTCCTAGCTTATAGAGGCAAGTTGTTTTGACTGCCTAGATTTTAGTGCTCAGTTTGGAATTGGTTGAAAAAGCTCCTAGGATAGTGAGCTCGACCCCTAGAGGCAAGGAAAGATGTTAGCTTGCCTATATTATGTACTTTCTTAGTCATTTTCATGGTTGGACTCTTGAGGGAGAAAGCTTCTATTGTATTACTCATTGTATCTTTGCATTTTGGCAAAGGAAGAAAGACCAGGGTTTTACAGTCCTTTTTGGGATTCTTGTGGTTACATGTATTGATGGTGTGTTTCTCTTTGTACTTGTAAGTTTGTTATGTGAATCATCTTCTTACTTTTTCTTCTGCAAATTAGGCAAATGAAGTGTTAAGGTAGAATTCATGGTTGCTATGCTCTGCCTTTAAGTTTGCTTAATATCAATGTTTTCAGCTGTTTAAGGAGAATTCAAGGTGATTGCTTGCTCTCCTTAGCTCCTCACTAGTCATTCTCATCCATCCAAATCTTTCAAAGGCATCAATACAGTCTCCTACCTCGCCCCAAAGAACCCCCTGCAAAAACTGTGTCCAATCCCCGCACCCAAAATTGCCTTTCCCCAATTTTCTACCAAAACCCTAAAAATCCCAAATCAAACCTTTTTATCAGTTTAATAGCCTAAAATCAGTGTTCTTTATTGGTTATCTCATCTCGTTGAATACCTTTTGCCGAGATAGACCGGAGAGGGCCCTCTCCTGCCCCGTAGGGCTAGCTACGAGGTTAAGTGGTTTGATGTTGCCTTGGAGTTTACCTTTTTCAGCCTGAGGTGAAATTCCAAGCGCTAACATGTTGCACTGTCTCTTGCTGCTGCCTCCAGCGTAATCATCCATTTTTCCAGCCATTTATGTACCGGTGTTAACAAATCATCTTATATGACTAAGTATGGCAGGGATGCCATTCCTTCTTTATATCCCTACATGCCTGTATGTACACTTTATGAAAAATCTGCCTTGAACTTCGCAACAACACTATATTGCTCATATAGTATCGATGACAGACAAGCGTGCTAGTTCACTAGCATATGCAAATCTGTATGGTATAACACAAAAAACATCCTATTCTCCATAGCTCATGACGGTTGAGTGGTAAACCATAGTGAGGCATACCGCACGGCTTCACAAACATCTGATGCTATGGGGGGGAATGGCGAATCCTCCAGTTCTCTCCATGCTAACATTGCAATAATAAAAATTAACAAGGCATAATGGAATGTGGTAACTTTCTTCTGGACTTTGCGGCAATCATCCATAAATTCCTTGCACATGTATTTGGCCTAATTGTACTAAACCCCTTTGACACACTGCATGGATAATGAACCCATCGACGCATGAATTTCATTCACCCAGAACTTTCTCATGATCTTCCCATTCAATATGTGCACTGCGAAGAGAACTGCCTAGTCATTAATTGAATTGACGTCATATCCCCTCTTTCTTTTTTCTAGCCCAAAATTAATTTTCATATTTTCCGCTATTGCGTGGTCTTGATATTTTCCAATGAACTCCTTCGTACGGTTCTGCCCTTGGTATGGTAGTCTTGTGATCCTCCAGATCAAAATTGGGTCTATAGGGATCTTATTTCCCATCCATAATCCTCCATCATGCACCAACACAAGCAACTGATGCACACACGTCATGTTCCCTAGACTTCTGACAAAGTGCAACACATTTAACATATTCAATAATCCTGATTGTGCCAACCCATTTGCCCACTGTTGAAGTTCTATCCTTGTCACTGTGTTGTCTGGGTAGTTCACTTGTTTCAAATACTGGTCTGGTGCAAACTGAGGGTACTTCTTCCTATCATTAAAATTGTAATCTGTGAACTTGAGTTGTGGAATTTTCCCTAACACTTCTCTTGAGAATGGTACTACTTTCGGTAAAAAGGGTGTAAAGGTGCCATACTTCTCATCCTTCGAGTCTTTGACTGGTTTAGCATTTGGTTTCCTCAGTGGAATGTATGATGGTAGAGGTGATGGAAATGCTTCGCCACCTGTTTCCATCTGCACCTCCTCTACTTCTTATTTGTTGTCTTTGGCTTGCTCAGGTTGTGGTTGAGGCTTGACAAGTTTCTTATCCTGTTTATTTTTGGTTCTTTCTTCCTTGGTCAGTTTCTTCCTCGGTGATCTCCGCTGTTTTTGTGTTGATGCTGCTGCAATTGATGCTGCTGTAGATGATGCTACTGAGGGCATCTCAGCTAATGATGTGGGCATACTAACAACTTCCATGATTCCATATAAGCCTTTCTCATGAAAATTACACACAATTTATTCCCAAGAACGCTCATATGACATACGAAAGCTAAAACCTCTGCAATTTCTTCACATCCTCAAGACTCAAATTCTCAATTCAGCAAAGTGTTCGATTTGGGTGGTAGGCAACCTTTTATAACAAGTCTGAAATTCGAACGCCATCATTAGATCAAATTTTTTCTAGTTTGCGTTCATATTGTGTTCATTAATTGCATATCTTGTTGGAAATAACACTGAGAGGGGGGGTGACTCAATATTAGCAAGTCAATAATTTTTCATTTCCATAATCAGATTCATATATGCTACTTCAGTTAATGGAACTCGCGTGTATACGCAACTGTGTTTAAGGTAACTAACATATATCTTGCAAAATTATGATTCAGTTAATTCATCATATGTTGATCTTTAATAAATGCATCAGAACCATATAAACAGTAACCAGGTGCAGTAAAAACATAACAAAATTCACACACATGAACACAAGACATAAGGTGGAAACCCAATGTGGGTGAAAACCACCTGCTGCAATTGTCTCTATCTTCTTTTAAATTAGAAACTTCTTTTTACAATTTTTGTACTAGTGTAGTCTTATACCAATATGCAGGCTTCTACCTATAGAAGGCTACAACCTTCTCTCATTCTCCAGCTTCTCCTGGAAGGGAGCTACAACCCCCTAGCTCTTGTACTAGCTAATATATTTACTAGTACGTAGGTGCCGGCCTACAGAAGGCTACAACCTTCTCTTTTCTTCCAGGGACCATGTTTCATAAATTTTTAGACTGGATCCAACAATAGCATCATTCAATCATCAAATCAACCAATCTCCTTTGCACAACTGAATCAACCAATCACTTTGACAACCCTTCAATCTGATCTTTAAGAAAGCTGTAACCAGAACCTAGAACACTGCAACAACAAACAAAAGTAGCTAAAACATATTTTATGAGGTATACACTACCTCAATGTGTCGAACCTACATGCATACACACTTTTCTCAAGATGAACCTGCGTACAGATTTGAAAATCAAATTTAAGATGTATACACTGTTTTGATATGCAAAACCAGCATGTATACATGGATTTTCTAAAGTGAACCTACGTATGGATCCGTAAATGATGATTTAAACTTTACAACAATTCCAGACTTCAGTTATACCCAGATCATCATATTTATAGACTACAACATGCGCTAGTTATTCAGATAAATGATCAAATCACATAAAGATACTTCACCTCAAGCCTTAAGATCTTGACCCATCATTAGATCTTATCCCTTATCAAGAGCTAAGGTTCATCCTTGGTTTAGATCCAGCTATGCACCATAACCCAATAACTTGTATACTAGATCTTGCTCTTCATCAAATATTCAATTCTTGAGTCTCTTTGCCTAATGATCTTCTCCTCCTTTTATAGTCTTAGGCGTTACTCAATACCATGGACCAAAAACCACTTAGGACCAATACCTTGGACCAAATACCTGGGGTCAACACTTCGGACCAGATACCTTGGACCAATACCATGGAACAAAATACCTTGGACCAAATACCACAGACCAAAACTTTGTTTTCCAACATGTACGCACCTTTCCTTTTGTGAAAGTGCATGTGTACGTTATATGATCCTTTTGGTCTACTAAATCGCATGTACACCCGGCTTGGTCAGTGGGGAACATGCGTATACCTCTCTTTACTTCATTCTGTGAGTCTGAACTGTGATCTGTCATCTGAGTGAGTTGCCATCAAGGACAACACCTGTGTCATAGTGCCAAATCTATGTCATAATGCCAACAATCTCCCCCTTTGGACTTGATGGCAACCCCAAATCACTCTCCCCCTTTGTCATCAAGGGCAAAGGGTTATGCTCCCCCTGAGCACATGTTGAATTCTCTGATATGCTGAAGTGTGCTGATTGAGCTCCATGATCGAGTCCATGCTCCCCCTGAATATAAGCAAGGTCTGCAAAAAGATGTTATAAAAGAAGAACATGACTCTATACATACATCATAAATGACCTTCTTATCACCAATGACTCATAGATACATCCATCTCCCAACCAAGTGGTGATATACCAATTGTTTATACATGTCAAAACAAGAACATTCCATCATCCATCCCATGCATAGTGGGGTAACAAAATAAGTCATTTTATGACCTTTACATTAAAAGATATACATGACATATATAACAAAGACCAAATATCGAGATAAGACCATTATAGTCATCAACAACTATCATCAACACCATCTGTCAATCAACATCCAGATCAGCGACCATGATCTCCCACTGAACCTGTTCCACTTGACTAAAAAACAATTGTGTGAATTTGTACCAAGATCTTCTAAGATAATACCAAAAATGCATTATTAGAAGTATATGCTTCCCTTGAACCTGTGCCAGATGATCACTGTCAGATCTAATCATTTCATATAGTAGAAAAGTTATCAAGGCATTATCATTAATCATATATACATCAAGTTATCAACAACTTATGAGTGCCAACATATTTCCACATGTCATCCACAGACTGTAACCATCACCAAGCAGGGTAGATAATTCACTTAATCATATCAGACCCCTTTCATCCTAAGTCTAGCCCACTGCTTTTCCTTAAACAAACATATACGCGACTATATCCACAGAAACCAGCGTATGTACATGACTATGCTTCATGAAACTCGCGTATAACCACCTTTCTCTAAAACAGATAAGTTTTAACAGCATGATGATGCATCAACTACTCCCAACTTCTATCTGAGATATTCAAATGTCTCTCTGGGTAGTGTTTTGGTGATTATATCAGTAACCTATTCTTTGGAGGAAACATACTCCAATTTGACCTTTTGTTCAAGCACTTGTTCACGTAGAAAATGATATTTGATGGCTATGTGCTTGGTCTTGGAATGCATGATTGGATTCTTTGAAATACTGATGGCACTTGTATTATCACATAGAATGGGGATGGGTGGAGTGCATGTGATTTGAATGTCTTGCAATGTTTGCATCATCCAAAGGAGTTGTGTGCAACAAGATGCAACAACCACATATTCTGCTTCAGTTGTAAATAATGCAATTGAACTTTTTTCTTGCTGAACCAAGACATTAATCTAGAACCCATATAGAATGCACCACCACTAGTGCTTTTTCTGTCATCAACGCTTCCTGCCTAATCTACATCTGTATATGCATGAAGTGTAAGATCTATATCTCTAGGATATCATAAAACAAAGTTTTATGTCCCTTGAAGATATTTGAAAATCCTTTTGACTGCCTGAAGGTGTGATTCCTTTGGATTTTCTTGGAATATTCCAACTATTCCTACTGCATGCATGATGTCTGGTTGGGTACCTGTTAAATAAAGAAGATTTCCAATCATGGATCTGTAGGTTGGTTGATGTACTGCTGCTAATTCATCATTTTAACTGAGACTGCATCCTGTTACCATTGGGGTACATACTGGTTTAGAATCTTCCATGCCGTATTTTTTTAAGATCTGTTTGAGATATTTGGTTTGTGACAGAAAAATACCATCTTTATTTTGTTGAACTTGTAGACCAAGAAAATATGTAAGCTCACCAAGCAGGGACATTTCAAATTCCTGTTGCATTATCGAAGCAAAATTCTGACTCATGGCTTCTTCATTGCTACCAAAAATGATATCATCAACATACACAACAAGTATTAGCAATTTATTATTGTAAATATTTGTATATAGATTGCTATCAGCTGATCCTTTTCAAAAACCTTGTTGATGGAGATATTTGTCAAGATGGTAATACCAGGCCCTTGGAGCTTGTTTTAGACCATAAAGAGCTTTTCTGAGTCTGCATACAAGTTTTTCATCATTTCCAAGAATGAATCCATTTGGTTGCTCAATATAGACTTCTTCTTCTAAGTCTCCATTAAGAAAGGCATATTTTACATCCATTTGGTATACTTTGAATTTCTAAAAACTAAAAAGAGCAAGGAACATTCTTATGGCTTCAAGTCTAGCAACAGGTGCAAAAGTTTCTTCAAAATCTATACATTCTTGTTGAGGATATCCTTTACAAACAAGTCTGGCCTTGTTTCTAATAACTTCACCATTTTCATTCAGATTTTTTTTGAATATCCATTTAGTTCCTATGATATTCTTATCATGAGGTCTAGGAACTAATTCCCAAGTATTATTCTTTTCAATTTTCTCAAGTTTTTCATTCATGGCCTTGACCCAACATTCATCTTTGCATGCTTCATTTACATTTTGAGGTTCGGTGGAGGAAAGCAATGCTAGATCGCTTGAAGCTTCTATAATAATTCTTCTTGTCTGCACACTTGCCTCTTTCTGTCCCAAAATTTGAGTCTTTGGATGATTTTTCTGAACATACCTGGATGGAGTCTTTTCTTCTATCGTTATTTGTTCTTCTGGGGCTTCATTGGTTTCTTTTTTAGAATTAGTTTGATTTGATGTGAAAGGATAATCCTCATCTTCTTCACAATCTTTAGTTTTTACTTGCTTTGGATTTTTGCATGCTTCATCAACCACAACTTCAATACTTTCAATAATTTTCCCAAGTCTTTTATTATAACTTTTATATCCTTTACTTCGGGAAGAGTAACTAAGGAGAATGCCTTCATCTACTCTGGGTTCAAAAGTACCAAGTTTTTCATCCGTCCTTTTGATGTAACATTTTATTCCAAAAACTTTGAAGTATTTTACAATAGGAGTCTTACCATACCAAATTTCATGTGGAGTTTGAGTGTTGTTTACCCGAACATTTGCTTGGTTGAGAATAGTGATGACAGTGAATGCAGCTTCAACCCAGAAGGTTGCAGGAGTTCTAGACTCATCTAGCATAGGTCGAGCCATTTGTTGAACAGTTCTGTTCATCCTTTTCACCACTCCATTTTGCTGAGGAGTCCTTGCAGTGGTGAATTGCCTTTTTATTCCATGTTCTTCACAAAAGTCAAAGAATTCATCCGAGGTAAATTCTCCTCCTCAATCATATCTGAGCCATTTGATTTTGCGATATGATTCATTTTCAACCAAGGCTTTGAAGGATTTGAATTTTTCAAATGCTTCATCTTTATGCTTTAGAAGTCCTATCCAACACATTCTGGAAAAATCATCAATGAACAATATAAAGTATTCTTCTCCACGAGGTGGCCTTTTCCTTGATGGTCCACATAAATCAGTATGAACAAGTTCAAGAGGCTTACTAGCTGATCCTTCCTTTTCAGGGAAGTGCACTCTAGTTTGCCTACCAAATTGGCATGATTTGCATATTGTATTTTCTGGGATGCTAATATCAGGAAGATCACAAACAACCTAGAATCTGCATGCTTTTCTTATTTGAGAGAAGCTTAGATGCCCAAATCTTCTATGCCATAACCAGTGTTCATCATTTTTGCTTGGATAACACTGTTGTTTTCCTCCCTTGAGTATGTATAAGTTGTTTGGAGTTCTTATACCTTTGATCACGATTTTTCCTGTATCAAGCTCATGAACAACATATCCATTTGATCGAAATACTACTTCACTTCCTTGATCACACATTTGACTAACACCCAATAGGTTATGCTTTAGACCATCAACATACATAAAATTCCCAACTTTAACTTTTTCTTTTAAGAGAACAAACCCTTTACCTTTTATGACAACAAGAGTGTCATTTCCAAATGAGACCATCTTTTCCTTTTCTAAGGCATTATATGACTGAAGTTTTTCTTTGTCACTTGTCATGTGTTTTGAGCATCCGCTGTCGATGTACCACTGATTTTCTTGTCCTTCTGCATACAAGGCTATACCACATATTTTTGTTCTCTTTCTCCATATTTTTGGACTTAGTGAAGTTTGCTCCTTCTGAGATGTTTGCCGAAATTTACTCCTGTATTCAGATTCTTCATGACTGAAGTTGTTGCAGATAGAGCATTCTATTTCATTTTCAAGAAGAGAAAAGTTATTGTAGGTCCGTTTCATGATCCCTATTACATTCCTTTGATTTCGTGCTTCTCTATTCATGATGGTCTTGTAATAAACACATTGAGCAACTTTCTGTCCAAAGTTATGACATGAAAAACATTGGCCATTAAATAAGTTCCTGCGATTGTCGAATCTACTGACTTGGTGATTGTAATTTCTATTGATATTCATTCTTGAAGTAGACTGAGTATGATTTACCTGAGGTTGGTTGTAGCTTCTGTTCATCCTTGAAGTAAATTGAGCTTGATTTACCTGGTCATCTGATTTATGCCTTTGCTAACGATTGTCAAACTGTTCACTGCTCTTTGCTGCATCAAGATAGCTTTTGGTGGAGGTTGACAACTTCTGTGCTTGAGATGCTTCTTCAATATATCCAAGACCTGTATTTATCAAAGGAGAATGCTGCACTTTGATAATTTCATTTAATGTTTCTAATCCTTTAGCAAATCTAAGATTGAGAGCTTTTGTTTTCTCAATATCCTTTCTTAGACCCACAATTTCACATTCTAGTTTTTCATTGTGTTTTTCTCTTTCAGCAAGTTGGAATGTCAAAGTATCTATAGTCATATTCTTTTCTTATAAACAGATTTTGAGTTTAGAGATTTCTTCATAAAGGTCATCTTCATCTAAAGCATCCAAGAAATCATCATCTTCAAAAGCCATTAGAAGTCTATAGTCATTACTATTTTCACCTTCATCACTAATTGATAAACCATCACTATCTTCATGCGTATAGTAGCTCTTCTTACTTACACTTTGTTTTCTATTCCATTTAGTTGATTCCTTACCTTTATCAATCTTATCTTTATGAGGAGATTTGGTAGTATAATGACCGACTCTTCTACAAGAAAAACATTTTAAAGGTAGTTTACCTCTGAATCTTCCAGAACCCCGTTGAAGGTTCTTGACAAAGTTTGCTTCTTCCTCTCCTTCTGAAATATGTACTGATTCATTGAGTTCTTCTCTTCCTGAAGCTTTAAATGCGGCTTCTCTCATATTTGATGGATCTCCTTTTCTCATTTCGAAAGCAGTTAAGATTTCGTGCAGCTGTGTCATAGTAATAGTCTGAAGATCTTGCTTTTCTTCTATGACAGATACTTTTGATTCAAAATTTGTAGACAAGGATCTTAAAACCTTTTCAACTAAAGTAAATTCTTTTATCTCTTCACCCAAATTCTTCATGCAAATAGCAATCTCATCTATACGTAAGAAGTAACTAGCTATACTTTCATCATTGTGCATTTTGAGAGTTTCATATTGAATTCTGAGAGCTTGTAGTTTTGCACATTTTACTTGAGTGTCTCCTTCATAGCTTAGAACGATCTTGTCCCATATTTCTTTGGCGGATTTGAGCTACATAAATTTGATAAATTCTGATTGTGATAGACTCCCCAATAATGTATTGATAGTCTTGGCATTGGTTTTGTTATCACTGAAAAAATTTCAAATTTTTTTGGATAACTTGTATGGTTTCAAAGTTGTAAGTCAGTCTTGGTCAAGTCATTTCTATTGTTTTATTTAAGGAGTCTAAAACATAGGATAGAGTCTTGTTCCCTTTGTTAAATATGGTCAACAATCTTGTTTTACCCACCATTGGTCACACATTTATTCAAAGTGTCATGTGTTAATGTTGTTTCAAAAATTACATGTGCTACGAAATCAACTAGGAGTTTTCGTAGCGCAAACTCATAAAAATACACTATGTGCACTACGAAAACAGGGATTTGTAACTAGGAGATTTCGTAGCGCAAAACACATAATTTACACTAGTTGCACTATGAAATTAGGGATTTGTTCCAGATCTTGTCTAACTATCTTTTTCATAAAAATCTGTTAATATTTCATCACCATGTGTCAGTCCTTGAACCATGCCTATCAGATGCGGCCATTCATTCTCATCATTAGATTCATTAGATGTCTTGTATGCATTCTTTCAAATTTCCAAAAGTAAGGTGAGGTGAGTTAGTCTTGGTTTTTCCTGTTTTCCTTTCATGCATAAGAAGACAATTGGCAAGCTTAAGAATGACACTCATCAGAACTTTTTGAAAGCTCAAGAGAGGCAGTTCTCAATTTCAAATTCAAGCGAGGCAGTGTTCAAACCAATACTGTGTAGGTTTATCTTCAAGTTTCCTTGCAGGGATTTCATAGACATGTCTGAAGAAAAGAAGAGTAACCAGAAGTCAATTAGCCAAGGAAAAGGGGAAAACAATGATTACTGATGAAAGCCCAGCTTCAAAGGGAAGTTTGAACGATCTCCTCCAGGCTATCAATATAGAAGAGTCCCCTTTGGTCCAAACATATTTATTTGAAGCAGGTAAGAACAAAACAAAAAGAGTTAAATCTTCTAAGAAACTCCAATTTGATGACTAGGTCTCAAAGTTTGTTTTCAAGCCAAGAAGGCCTATGACTAGGCATTTAAGAAGGTTACAAGAGGCAGAGCCAGAGGAAAGTGAGACAGCAGAGGTATCAAAGTTCCTTGAAGAGCCTGTGGTTCCACTAGTGAAACCATCACTAATACACAAAGATGACAGAAACAGGGCAGCTGGTACTCAAGAAGAAGAATGTAGCTTTGAGGAGGTCAAAAAGAAATTGAAGTCTGCCAATTTTGAGATTGTTGAACTTAAGAAAAGGGCAAGGAAACATGCAGTTGAAAAAGCCAATTTCAAAAGAGTAAAAGCCATTTGGAAAGATGTAAGAGTTCCAAGACATGAAGTAGTTGATAGTCATGCTTAATATTTCACTTGAAATGTCCCTGTAATAAAGAAGGCAAGATATATCAGAAGGATCAATGGTAAATTAAGAACTAAAATCAGGATGATGAAGAGACAGATTGAGGACCTGCAAATTCAGTTGAGCAAACCAGGAGGACAGTCTCAGCATAAAAGAACCGGGGAGTAAGTGATTGGAGCCTTAACACAATTTTGGTTAGAACATTACCTTTTTGAAGCTGTTTATGGATGAATTATGTCAAAGATATGTGGCCTATTGGCATAAGATGAAGCTGTGAAGAAATCACAAGAAGGATAATTTTTGAGAAAAAACTGTGTTTTTTGATTCACACAAGTAGTTGCAGTTTTGTTTTTGAATAAATTATGAAATGAAAAAGGGAACCATTATGAAAGTATGCTGCTGCTGAAGACACAAAAGGGCCACCTCAGAAGTTTTGAATATTAAGCAAAGGAAAATTCAAAGAATGAGAAGCATATAGTAACTCCAAACTTAACAGTCATTTCGTAGCTTGGACAGTTGTCATGTTTCAACCAACACCTAAGGGGTTTTGTCTTAGCATGAATATTTGAGAAGGGTCCTATTTTGGTTATAACATTTTGGTACGTCTGCCGGGAGCCTGAAGTCTATTCATTCCCGAAATTAAGAAGCTGAACTTCTGAAGATAGCAGGAGCTCAGACATCTTTTTTGAGGCTAAAAAACTACCTTGGTGACTCCACACATCGAATAACAAATTGGAAGGTGACTCCACTACTAGAAGATCAGTGGCTTGATGAAGTTTCAAGATGAGTTCCACTACAAGAATGAATGCTAGGTATGCCCCTATGAATCGGTCTTATATCCCTGGTTTTCCAAATCCTATGCCAAAGGTCGAACGGTTAGATGATCTTCCAATATTCAAAGATGAAAAGAAGGACAATGTTGCTCTTCATTTGGTTAGGTTCCATATGCATGTACGCAGTCTTAAGGTTCATTTCCCTAAATATTGTCTCATGAAGATGTTTATGACCACTTTAGAAGGAAAAGCATGGTCTTGGTATAAAAGTTGGAAAATGTTATAGAACAAGACTGCTTTTGTAAATGCTGTGCAGTGACTGACATATACAGAAGAAGTTGGACTTTTCTGAAGCTGAGATTCTTAATGTACTTCAGTGAACTTTATCTTTTATCTTTGATATGTTTTACTTCCATAGTCTTAATGCTTATTACTCAGAATTCATGGAGGAACATGCTCTGACTTCCTTTAAGTGTTGAACTATGGTGAATTGAGTTCTTGGGTCCTATCTTTGGATGTTTTTCTTCAATGTTTTAATACTTATTACTCATAATTCGTGGTTACTCATGCTCTGACTTCCTTTAGGTATTAAACTCTGATCAATAACTTTAAATTCTTTCCTTTTGAATACCTTGATGTATCATTACTCAAAATTCATGCACACATTCTCTGACTCCTATGAAATTCAAGTTATTGAGACTTTCCTGAATGTGTCACTCTTTTGTTGAAGTATATACAAGCCTCAGTTTTATAAGAAGAGCTATTTGTTATCATTATCTCTGTCATTGACTCCATAGCCGAATGGTAGCAAGTCTCCATCTTCCAATATATAAACATATAAAATCACAAACCATAGAGTTAGCCATCTATCCATATCTTTAATCAATATCATTAACCCTTTGAGAGAGCCCTCTCAGGCTGAGGAGGCTAAGCCTTAGCTAAAAGATTGGTTTGAAATAGTTACACTGAGATAGTCTGATCAACAGCTTATCAGGGTCCTATTTTGGTGATAACAAGTTTCATATTGCTTTTTACCTGCCACATCTATAGGAATTGCTGATGGAAATGTATATCCTCCTTCTACGATTTCCCAAAAATCTGTTCCAAGAGATTGAAGATAGGCTGTGGTTCTTACCTTCCAATAAACGAAGTTGCTTCCATCAAAGATTGGTGGTTTGATGGATCCCTCTCTTTCATGGTTACTCATGATGATGGATCTTCCTTCAAGCGATCATGATTCTTCTGAAGGACCTACTCTGATACCAATTGTTGGAAATAATACTGAGAGGGGGGGGTGAATCAGTATTAGAAAGTCAATAATTTTTCATTTTCATAATCAGATTCATATACGCTACTTCAGTTAATGGAACTTGCATGTATACGCAACTGTGTTTAAGGTAACTAGTGTATATCCTGCAAACTTATGATTCAGTTAATTCATCATATGTTGATCTTTAATCAATGCATCAGAACCATATAAACAGTAACCAGGTGCAGTAAAAACAGAACAGATAGACACACACATGAACACAAGATATAAGGTGGAAACCCAATATGGGTGAAAACCACCTGCTGCAATTGTCTCCATCTTCTTTTTAAATTAGAAACTTCTTTTTACAATTTTTGTACTGGTGCAGTCTTGTACCAGTTTGCAGGCTTCTACCTATAGAAGGCTACAACCTTCTCTCATTCTCCAACTTCTCCTGGAAGGGAGCTACAACCCCCTAGCTCTTGTACTAGCTGATATGTTTACTAGTATGTAGGTGCCGGCCTACATAAGGCTAAAACCTTCTCTTTTCTTCCAGGGACCACGTTTCATAAATTTTCAGACTAGATCCATCAATAACATCATTCAATCATCAAATCAACCAATCTCCTTTGCACAATTGAATCAACCAATCACTTTGACAACCCTTCAATATGATATTTCAGAATGCTATAACCAGAATATAGTAACTAGAATACAATAACCAAAATCCAGAACACTGCAACAACAAACAAAAGCAACTAAAACATATTTTATGAGGTATATTCTACTTCAATGTGTCGAACCTACGTGCATACACACTTTTCTCAAGATGAACCTGCGTACAGATCTGCAAAACAAATTTAAGATGTATACGCTGTTTTAATATGCAGAACCAACATGTATACACGCCTTTTCTAAAGTGAACCTGTGTATAGATATGTAAATGATGATTTAAACTTTACAACAATTCCAGACTTCAGTTATACCCAAATCATCATATTACAGACAACAACATGTGCTAGTTATTCAAATAAATGATCAAATCACATAAAGATACTTCACTTTAAGCCTTAAGATCTTGACCCATCATTAGACTTATCCTTTATCAAGTGCTAAGGTTCATCCTTGGTTCAGATCCAACTATGCACCATAACCTAATAACCTGTATACTAGATCATGCTCTTCATCAGATATTCAATGCTTGAGTCCCTTTGCCTAATGATCTTCTCCTCCTTTTATAGTCTTAGGCCTTACTCAATACCATGGACCAAAAACCACTCAGGACCAATACCTTGGACCAAATACATGGGGTCAACACTTCGGACCAGATACCTTGGATCAATACCATGGATAAAAATACCATGGACCAAATACCACGGACCAAAACTTAGTTTTCCAACATGTACGCACATTTCCTTCTATGAAAGTGCGTGTGTATGTTATATACTCCTTTTGGTCTGCTAACTCGTGTGTACACGCGGCTTGGTCAGTGGGGAACCTACGTATACCTCTCTTTTCTTCATCCTATGAGTCTGAACTATGATTTGTCATCTGAGTGAGTTGCTATCAAGGACAAAACCTGTGTCATATTACCAAATTTGTGTCATAATGCCAACATATCTATCCTTAGCTCTTGCCAAGTTGTCCTCATAGATACAATTTTCCGCGTATTTTTAATGATCATATTTTTATGGTGAACTTCGACACATCCAATAGTGTAGCGAACATATGATCTTGCGTTGCAGCTCCTATGTACTTTGACATAATCCAGACTATAGCGAAGTAACTCCTTACATCGAAGCTCTCTGCAACGTAGTTTATAGCCCATTGCCCACTTTCAACTGCAGGTGGGCACTAAGACTCTTCTCGTTTCTTTCTTATAGCGAGGTTGTAGGGATACATTTGTACCTTTACAACTTCAACCTGCTGCCATTTAATCTTCCTTGAATAAATTCTCCATTTAACTTAGTTAATTCAACTGTGCCTCCATCAACAATATGCTTAATATATATGGGCCGAACCAATGCATCTTGAATTTCCCTAGAAAATTCACAAACTTACTGTCATAGAGGAGAAAAAGTCTCCTACCTTAAACTTGTTCTAGTTAATATGTCTATCATACCAATCCTTTTCTCTTGCTTTTTGTACTTGCTGATAAAATCTTGCTATAAATATGTCTTCCTCTAAAGAAATCAACTGCGACATTATTTCCTCCATTATGTCAGGGTCTTTCATATATGTAAAAGCTACAATCCTCAAGCTAGGCATGATGTACTCCATGGGCATCACGACTTCTTGCCCGTAAACTAATTTGAAGGGTGTCCGACTTGTCTACTTCTTACATGTGGTCATGTAAGCCCATAAAACTGCTGGAATTCTGAGATCCTAGTCATCTTTGTTCACATTGCATACCTTAGTAAGTGAATTCTCCAAAATCTTTTTAAATGCTTCGACTATTCCATTGGATTGAGGATGATAAGGGGAAATCCTCTGATGATAGACTTGGAATTCCTCAATCAATGCTTCAATAGTTTTATTCAGGAAATGGAAACCTTGTGTTAGTGTTAGTGTTTGCATACTACCATCAGTGATAAAAAAGTCCTCTTTTCATATCATATTAGGGTCTCATTCTGAAATTTTTGTCATTCCACTAAGTGGTCATGCAAACATTTGGTCGCTGAAGGTTGAATTAGGGTTTCCTTTACTCCTTTTAGAAATTTACCCCCTTGCTGGCTCATTTCAACCTTGCTGAGTATCCATTGTCCATAAATTTAATGACATCATGCCATCACATCGGTCATGTCATCTTGAAATTAAGTCCTTCAAGGTCTCATTAGGTATTTTAGGGTTTTTCAAGGTTTCATTAGGTCATTAGGGTTTCCAAGGTTCAATAAATCACCATCTCACTGCATAAGGTCAACAAAGTATGAGAGTGAAGCAAATAATACCCCTTTTTTAGTTTTCTAAGGGTTTACAAGCATGTAACCATGGTTACTAAAAGTCCCAAATTTGATTTCAAAAAAGGAATTGATTCTAGTTTGTAAATTTTTACTTCAAAATAGATGTAATAATTTTTATTTCATCTATGTAATTTTATGCCTATTATATGTAATAAGTCACCATTTTAGTTGTTTACTCAATTCCATTGCCAATAACATCCAAAAAAAGGTCAAAATGGAGATTGCCAAAGCATCATCCACCTGTCAAAGGAACAAAGGTCAGAAAGTCAAAGAGTATTAGTATGTTTGAAAAGTGACACGAAACATTACAAAATGGGTTTGCAAGTCATAAACCAAAACTCATTCAAGTAAAAGCCCTGAAAGACATCATATGCAACATTAATTTGCACTCCTACACTCTCAAAGTCTCCTCAGCAAAAGTGAAGTTTCGAAGTTTAGGCGAAATTGGGCAAAACAGGGGTAGAGGGCATGTTTAGAAACTGGAGAGTGCGTTCATAACTAGTGTTGTGCATTTTCCAGGAAAACCAGTGTATTTTCTAAGGGTGTTGCATGCCTGTAAGTGGCGGGCGCGTTTGACGGTTGTGCTGCTTCTTTGCCCGAGAACAACCAGAAGTTTCCCAAAGTGCCCTACATTCCTCCAAACATCAAAATTTGCCACCAAGGTGCTCTAGCAAGCAAGTAGGTCTAAATTACATTGTTCCTCTCCTTCACAATTGATTTTTGTGGTGTTTCATTTGTCTTGGATTCATATTAAGTTTAAAACCCTAGTAACTTAATTCCACTCCTAAAACTCATTTCCTAGCACCCCACTACCATTCCAACATTTCATAACTACCCCTGTCACCTCCCCATTCCCATCTCCTCAATTTCCTCACATCCTTACATACTCCCAACACTTGCATTCCTTTTCATCATTTCCCCAGGGTTTGACTCCAATAACCCATGGTTGAAGAAGAAAAAAGACACCAAAGTGAGGAAGAAAGACAGGAGAGGAGGCTATCTAAGAAAGGAGGGAGAATCATTAGGCATGAGCCAACCAACATGAGAGAACTCATGGCATTTTCCATCACTGTGACAAGATTTAAACATATGGGTTGTTTTGAGTTTTGTGAGAAAGTGGAAAGTATCTAGCATCATCCTGTGTTAACCAGATTATTCATCACCAACCTCCATGATAGCTAGGTAACTCTTGATGGTGTCACCTTCACTATATCTCCTGCTATCATTTTAGGAGCCTTCTAGATCCCAAATGTTGGGGGAAAATGGTTTAAACAAGGAGAATTGGATCATTTTTATTATGAGCCATATCTTAAACCAAGATACAAGAATGAGAGAAGGAGGATTTTTCCTTTCACTTACCTTTTAGACAAATATATTCCCATGATGAAAATAATCATGAAGTACTTCACATGTGAGTGTAGCTCTATTCCTATCATATTCGGCTACTCATGCATTTTACAAGTGTCAAAATGCTCAATCTTCCCTACTATCTTTACCGGGACATTGACAAGATGTCATTCATTGCTCACAGGAAAGATTATGATCATCAAATGAAAAGCATATTTCATCACTCCCTCATTAAGATGATAGTACTACACCACCTTGATCATCTTAACATTGAATGGGACACTTTCATATCCAATGAGATTTTCATAGTACTCTGAGGGGGTTAAGAGCTAGAGTGAGCGAGATTGTCTCACTTAGCAGGTTTGGTTGGAGTTAGTCAAGGAACCCCAAGTCAAGTTTAAGGGGGGAATTGTTAGGTAAACTTGACTCAGGATAGAGTCAAAGTTGACCAGGTCAAATAGTGATGGTTTTGGGGCACATGATATTGTGCACCCATAGTATTCTGCTTGTGGTATTATATTTAATGGAGCTTAGAAAAGGCTGGAAGGACTTCATTGTAATGCAAGACCTGCAGGTGAGCGGTGAAGGCTCACTTGGCTGGATTGGCCAGGGTTTTGGCCAATGGTAATAAGATCTTATTAGATGGGATTTTCCCCGGATTTGGGGTTTTCCCGGATAAACATTTGTGTTTATGTGTTTATGGTTGTTGCTGGTTATTTTTATATTTATTCCTCTTAGTAATTATTGATCTTATTAGTAAATTTATTAACAGGGAGAATCATTAGACATGAGCCAAAAAACATGAGAGAACTCATGGCATATCCCATCACTGTGACAAGATTTAAACATACCCCTCGGTGATCATAGGTAAAGTCTGGGTTAGACCTAGGTGATAGGGGGGATGTCGGGTTAACAATACCCCAGGTAAAAACTCTGAGGGTGTAAGAGCTAGAGTGAGCGCGATTGTCTCACTTAGCAGGTTTGGCTGGAGTTAGTCAAGGAACCCCAAGTCAAGTTTAAGGGGGGAATTGTTAGGTAAAATTGACTCGAGATAGAGTCAAAGTTGACCAGGTTAAACAGTGATGGTTTTGGGGCACATGGTATTGTGCACCCATAGTATTCTGCCCGTGGTTTTATATGTAATGGACCTTATAAAAGGCTAGAAGGACTTCATTGTAATGAAATACCTGGAGGTGAGCAGTGAAGGCTCACTTGGTCGGATTGGCCAGGGTTTTGGCCAATGCTAATAAGATATTATTAGGTTGGGTTTTTCCCCATATTTGGGGTTTTCCCGGATAAACATTTGTGTTTATGTGTTTATGGTTGTTGCTGGTTATTTTTATATTTATTCCTCTCATTAATTATTTATCTTATTAGTAAATTTCTTAATAGGGGGAATCGTTAGACATGAGCCAACCAACATGAGAGAACTCATGGCATCTCCCATCACTGTGACAAGATTTAAACATATGGGCTGTTTTGAGTTTTGTGAGAAAGTGGAAAGTATCCAGCATCATCCTGTGTTGACTAAATTATTCATCACCAACCTCCATGACAGTCAGGTAACCCTTGATGGTGTCACCTTCATTATATCTCCTGCTATCATATCAAGAGCCTTCGGGATCCCAAATGTTGGGGAAAAATGGTTTAAACAAGGAGAATTGGATCATTTTTATTATGAGCCATATCTTAAACCAAGATACAAGAATGAGAGAAAGAGGATTTTTCCTTTCTCTTACCTTTTAGACAAATATATTCCCATGATGAAAATCATCATGAAGTACTTCACATGTGAGTGTAGGTTTTCCAGGCTCTATTCCTATCATATTCAGCTACTCAAGCATTTTACAAGAGTCAAAATGCTCAATCTTCCCTACTATCTTTACCGGGACATTGACAAGATGTCATTCATTGCTCACAGGAAAGATTATGATCATCAAATGAAAGGCATATTTCATCACTCCCTCATTAAGATGATAGTCCTACACCACCTTGATCATCTTAACATTGCATGGGACACTTTCATATCCAATGATATTTTCACAGTCCCACCTATTCAGCATGGCCAAGAAGCATCTTCATATTCTCATCCATCCACCTCCATTCCTCCACCTCAGCCCATACATCATCCATCTTCCTCTAATGAGTCAGCCACACCATCACCTTTATCATCACCATCTCATGAGTCTATTCATTCACCTGGCAGAGATGAAGGCAGTGACCAAGAACACATTGAGCATAGTGAGAGAAACAAGCCTAAAGGGGCTAGTCTGGGTACCTTGACACATACCTATCAAAGAGGGCATAGACAAGTGTTTTCCCCACAGATTTTGGGAGGGACCTTGCCTTCTTCATCGGCAAAGAAGGTATAGAAGGGTAAGGAAAAGGTTATAGAGACATAGATCAGGAAGACTTCCATGAGACAAAGCATGATTTTCAGTTAGTTGATCCAAATGAACATGATGACAGTGAGATCACAACCGTTGTCATCAAGGAAAATAATTCACTCATAGGAGAGCTCCAGGTCAACTTGCAAAGGGCCAAATACATTACCTCATACTATGAGCAGGAGAATAGGCAGTTTGAGGTTAAAAAGGGAGCTCAAGGGGATTCAACTCATCAAAGCAAAGATAGAGGCTGAAAAGGCTAAGGCCTTACTTGATGAGGCATATGGACAATATGGTGAACATCTTGATGAATAGGTGCCAAGAAGAAGGCCAAGGATTGGAGGCCTAAAGAGAGCTTTGGAGCTAGAAAGACAAAAGGAGGCAGAATTAGCTAATGAACTCACCCTAAATGAGCAATTTGCCAAAATGGTGAATGATAACCGCGAAAATTGGCTCGAGTGGGTGAAAAACCATATGGAGGGCCTCTTAAACAATGCCAAAAGGGATGTTGATATTCAACGAAGGATGGCTAAGTACTATGCCATGAGAAAAAAAATTGCAAGAGCCAAGCTCAAAAGAGCTCATGCAAAAATTGAATCCTTGACCAAGCAAGAGGAGAAAAGAAGGCTAGATATCCTTGCCAAGGCATCACTCCATGCCTCAAACATATGATCAGCCATTAGCTCACCAATTTTGACAATTTTTGAGCAAGTTTTGCAAGTTATAATTTTTTTTTTTTTTTTTTTTTTTTTTTTTTAAAGCATTCTCAACACAGTCAATATGTCAAACGCGCAACACCTAGGGTGCTGCGATCTTTTTTGAGGCTTCCGATGGAAAAAAGGCCAGCATTTTTGGATTCAAGTGGTGAGGACATGCACCCTGTGTATTTTCTAAGCATTTGGAGGAAAACTGGTTAGCCAAAAAGGTCAAAAACCATAAAAAAAACCACCTTTCTGCCCTTTTTTGGGCCTCGACACTGCACATTTACTAGTCTTGGGAGATTGGAATTTTGATGGGGTAAATGACCTAAAAATGAAAAATGAAGGCATATCTAGAAAGTAGACTCGAAGGGATTTCCAACGAGCTATCTTGGAGCAAATTTGGACATTGGGAAGGCACCCAAAAGTAGCCTTGAAGTTGGAGGGCACGTTTGACACTGAGAGGGCATGTTTGACAAAGGGAGGGCGCGTTTGGCAGTCTTCTCAAATTTTTATTGTTTCTCTCCAAATTGAATTTCACCTATGGGAAATTGATGTTTTACTGATGGAAATTATAAGAATGATGTAATTATTATGTTTCTTACAATTATCTAGGGTAAATATGTTAGTTAAATGGCCTACATGGCATGTAATGAATCAGTTTGCTTAAGTTAGGGATGAGTCACTTTGACCACCTACACTCTAGTTATTAGTTCAGTCTTTCTTTCAATTACTCCTCTAATGGATTCGACCCCTGAGGTTAGGATGAGTTGGCTTGAGGCTTATATTATGTATTTTCTTAGTCATTTTACTGGTTGGACTCTCTTGGATGTTGTAATAGCTTTCAGAATTTGGCATGGAATATACTAGATGAAGTTGCAGCTATTTTGGTGGAATTCCCGTGGCACGGTATTTTGATATTGTTTGTTCTTCAGTTTCATATGTGTGAATGTTTTGTTCCTTTCATGATCCATTTAACTCTAATTGTTTTTATTTTCAAGGTGTGATAAGCAAAATTCATCTTTGTATCCTTTGTTTTTGGAAAATCATCATAAATTGTTTCATTTCTTCAGTTTAAAAATAATTCATGACCCTCACACTCTTTTTAGCATATCACTAGTCTAAACCATCTCATCACTATACTACTAAGTTTAAAGTACCTTGCCTACATTTCCCCATCATATGTCTACAATTCAGATTCACTTTGCCCTCGCCTAGTTCATTCTCTGACCTAATTCACTCATCCTTTTGACTACCTGACCAAAATCAAATCAAACAACCCTCTGCACTTTACATCTAGCCTAAAACCCTAATATATCGAGCCCTCTTGGATGTGATCCTTTGGAGACTGATCTGTGGTTACCTCAGCTGGGCTCTTCCTCAACCTTAGAGATCTGGAGGAGTGATAACATGGGGCGGTTGCTGTGGACGAAAGATTCATTTTCCTGGGTGTATGACAAAGTTTAGATCTAATTGTTGATCGTGAACAAAATTTAGACACATAGGAAAGGCTGTACCATTCACCTGGCGACTCCATTGACTGAAAGATCGAGAAAATCAACACTTCATGGCGACTCCACTGCATTAATATCAGTAGCTTGAAGAACTTTCAAGATGGGATATGTTGCAAGAACGTATGCTCCATTGAAAAGAGATCACATTCCAAGTTTCCCAAATAAAATTCCTACGATAAATTCGCAAAGCAATTTACCTATGTTCAAAGATGTGAAAGGTTATGATGTTTCTCTTCATTTGGTGAGATTTCACAGCATGTGCGTAGATTAAAGATTGATTTTCCTAAAGAATGCTTGATGAAGATATTCATGGCCACTCTGGAAGGTGAAGCCCAATCTTGGTATGAAAGTTTTTTGCCTGCTTGTATTTATTGTTTAAAGGATTTTCATATCATGTTCTTTGAGAGGTATAAAGAATCTTGTCTATCCTTAATATTAGTTTAGAACTGTTGTAAACATGTTGATAGTTTTATTGAAAATCTTGAGAATGTTTATGGAGATGATGAATTCATGGATGATGAGATCATGGAAGCCTCGTATGAAAATCAATTTCAGCAGCATAAAGAAAGCTTAGAGGATATTTTTGAAGATGCTAAGGAAAGTTCACAGCAAGTTGAAGATCTTTGTATAGTTGAAAATGATGGAAGACAAGGTCTTATTTCAGATATGCTTGCAGCAAATGATGGTATGAAGGAAAATCAAGTTCCAATTTGAGATTTTGATAAGGTAAAGTTGGCTATTCTAGATCTAGATTCAGATTGTGATGATGAAGAGTATGTTGTTTCAGATCCCATGAAGGAAAGCTCTATTGTTGAGATCTCCCTAAATGAATAAAATGAAGTTAACAACCCAAGTGTTCTCACTCCATCAAAACAAAGTCTTTAGAAGGAGGTAATCCAATCCCTTAAGGAAAAATGAGACGAGATCTTTGCTCAAGTAAGTGAAAAATATTATTTGGATCACTCTGTGGTAAATGATAGAAATTTCAGTTTTGAGTTTCAAGGACAATCTGAAGAAGCTAGTCACTTTGATACTGTAGCTTCCACTTTGCTTGAAGATGAATGAATTGTGCATCTTGATAGTCAAAAGGAATCACATGAAATGAATAAACAGTCCAATGAAAATTTATATACTCCTTTGCTTGAAATTAATGAAGATATTCAACATCCTTGTCAAACTTTAGGAGGGAAAGAAGGCAATTACTGTTTTAGCAAAAGAAAACAAAAAATACTATCTCCTCTGTCCAAAGATGAGATAGATCAACTCCTGAAAAGTCATGTTACATCCCAAGCTAATTTAGGTTTGTCATGTTCACATAGTCAAGAAGGTGTTAGTGAAACTTCTTCCACTTTTGAAAATGAGGACAGTCTTGAAATTAGATTTATAGATCAACTAATAGATATTTCTTTCTTTCATGAAGATGATAGGGCTATCATGTTTGATAATATTGAAGAATGTTTTCTGTTTAAGAATGACATAGACTATGAATTTGAGGAGTATGAGCCTGAGAGAGACAATATGCTAGAAATCGAGTCAGAATTTCGCATGCTCAAGGAATTTACAACCAACACTCATATAGCAGAAGGTTATACTTCCCTATGCCTTCCTATCAATCAACAACCAACTATTCTTTCAAATTATAATGAAGGAAGTACTTGTATTTTTGCCACTGGATCTTAAGAGAAGGTAATGCTTATGGATTTTCAAGATCCCTTCAACAGTCTTTTGCAAGCATTGGAGAGGATGAATGTTGTCTAGTTTGGTAGCATAAGCCTTGGTTTCATTTGTTATTGTGATTTTCCTCATGTACGTCATTTTGCCTGCTCGGGGAAAGTGAGAGAAGAATTTTAGTAAGTGGCCATTTGCCGGATTGGTTATATTGGAAGGCTCACTTCACATGATTATACATATTTCTTCAGTAGGCAGATGGTTGTCATAAGGATTTGAAGCCCTCAAATCTCAATGGTCTGCTGCCATTAATAAGCTTTATATGTACTCGTTTGAGTTAAGTAAGTCTTGAGTCATTTTTTCAGTCAATTTCAAGTCAGCTTCGAGTCAGTTTGTGTCATTTGAGTTGTCAGTGTTTAGTCATGCATTTCAGTTAAGTTTTTGACCATATTAGCCCACATGGTTAGGCACTTGGTCTACGGTGTTCTTGACATCTCCAAGGAGCTGCCATCCCCAATAAGGCCGATGTTAGTGCCGATATTTTCATACTTCCATCAGTGATTAAAAATCCTCTTTCCATATCATATTAGGGTCCCATTCTGAAATTTTTGTCATTCCACTAAATCGTCATGCAAAAATTTGGTCACTGAAGGTTGAATTAGTGTTTCCTTTACACCTTTTAGAAATTTTCCCCCTTGTTGGCTCATTTCAACCTTGCTGAGTATCCATTGTCCATAATGTTAATGACATCATGCCATAACATCAGCGATGTCATAATGAAATTCAATCCTTCAAGGTCTCATTAGGTCTTTTAGGTTTTTCAAAGTTTCATTAGCTCATTAGGGTTTCCAAGGTTCAATTAAGAACCATCTCACTACATAAGGTCAATAAAGTATGAGAGTGAAGCAAAAAATACCCCTTTTTAGTTTTCTAAGGGTTTACAAGCATGTAACCATGGTTACTGAAAGTCCCAAATTTGATTTCAAAAAAGGAATTTATTCCAGTTTGTAAATTTTTACTTCAAAATAGACGTAATAATTTTTATTTCATTTATGTAATTTTATGCCTATTATATGTAATAAGTCACCATTTTAGATGTCTACTCAATTCCATTTCCAATAGCATCCAAACAGAGGTCAAAATGAATATTGCCAAAGCATCATCAACCTGTCAAAAGAAAAAAGGTCAGAAAGTCAAGGAGTATTAGTATGAAAGTTTGAAAAGCAACATGAAACATTAGAAAATGGGTTTGCAAATCATAAATCAAAACTCATTCAAGTATAAAAGCCCTCAAAGACATCATATGTAACATTCATTTGCACTCCTACACTCTCAAAGTCTCCTAAGCAAAAGTGAAGTTTCAAATTTTAGGTGAAATTGGGAAAAATAGGGGCAGAGGGAGTGTTTAGAAACTAGAGGGTGTGTTCAGAACTAGTGCTGCGTGTTTGCCAGGAAAACTAGTGTATTTTGTAAGGGCATTGCATGCCTATAAGTGGAGAGCGCGTTTGAAAATTGTGTTGTGCCTTTGCTCGAGAACTACCAGAAGTTTCCCAAAGTGCCCTACATTCCTCCAAACATAAAAATTTGCCACCAAGGTGCTCTAGCAAGCAAGTAGGTCTAAATTACATTGTTCCTATCCTTCACAATTGATTTTTGTGGTGTTTCATTTGTTTTGGAGTCATACTAAGTTTAAAACCCTAGTAACCTAATTCCACTCCTAAAATTCATTTCTTAGCACCCCACTACCATTTCAACAGTTCATAACTACCCTTGTCACCTCCCCATTCCCATCTCCTCAATTTCCTCACATCCTTCCATACTCCCAACACTTACATTCCATTTCGTCATTTCCCTAGGATTTGACTCCACTAACCCATGGCCGAAGAAGAAAATAGAGGTCAGAGTGAGGAAGAAAGACAGGAGAGGAGGCTATCTAAGAAAGGGGGAGAACCATTAGACATGAGCCAACCAACAAGAGAGAACTCATGACATCTCCCATCACTGTGACAAACTTTAAGCATATGGAATGTTTTGAGTTTTGTGAGAAAGTGGAAAGGATCCAACATCATCCTGTGTTGACCAAATTATTCATCACTAACCTCCATGATAGCCAGGTAACCCTTGCTAGTGTCACCTTCACTATATCTCCTGCTATCATATCAGAAGCCTCTAAGATCCCAAATGTTGGGGAAAAATGGTTTAAACAAGGAGAATTGGATAATTTTTATTATGAGCCATATCTTAAACCATGATACAAGAATGAGACTAAGAGTATTTTTCCTTTCTCTTACCTTTTAGATAAATATATTCCCCTGATGAAAATCATCATGAAGTACTTCGCATATGAGGGTAGGTTTTCCAGGCTCTATTCCTATCATATTCGGCTACTCGTGCATTTTACAAGAGTCAAAATGTTCAATCTGCCCTACTATCTTTACTAGGAAATTGAAAAGATGTCATTCATTTCTCAAAGGAAATATTATGATCATCAAATGCAAAGCATATTTCATCACTCTCTCATCAAGATGATAGTCCTACACCACCTTGATCAGCTTAACATTGCATGGGACACTTTCATATCCAATGAGATTTTCACAGTCCCACCTATTTAGTATGGCCAAGAAGCACCTTCATCTTCTCATCCATCCACCTCCATTCCTCCACCTCAAATCATACATCATCCATCTTCCTCTGATTATTCAGGCACACCATCACCTTCATCATCACCATCTCATGAGACTATTCATTCACCTGGCAGAGATGAAAGCAGTGAACAAGAACAAATTGAGCATGGTGAGAGAAGTAAGCCTAAAGGGGCTGGTTTGGGTACCTTGACACATACCTATTAGAGAGGGCATAGGAAAGTGTTTTCCCCACATATTGTGGGAGGGAACTTGCCTTCTTCATCGACAAAGCAGGTACAGAAGGGTAAGGAAAAGGTTATAGAGATAAAGATCCAGTAGAAGGAGGAAGACTTCCATGAGATAGAGCATGATTTTCAGTTAGTTGATCCAAATGAACATGATGATAGTGAGATCAAAGCCTTTGTCATCAAGGAGAAGAATGCACTCATAGGAGAGATCCAGGTCAACTTGCAAAGAGCCAAATACATTATCTCATACTATGAGCAGGAGAATAGGAAATTTGAGGTAAAAAAAGGAGCTCATGGGGATTCAGCTCATCAAAGAAAAGAGAGAGGCTAAAAAGGATAAGGCCTTACTTGATGAGGCATATGGAAATATGGTGAACATATTGATGAATAGGTGCCAAGAATAAGGCTAAGGACTAGAGGCCTAAAGAGAGCTTTGGAGCTAGAAAGACAAAAGGAGGCATAATTAGCTAATGAGCTCACCTTAAATGAGCAATTTACCAAAAATGGTGAATAAGAACTGGGAACATTGGCTCGAGAGGGTGGACACCCATCTGGAGGGCCTCTTAGACAAGGCTAAAAAGGACATTGATATTTAGAGAAGGATGTCTAAGTACTATGCCATGAGAAACAAAATTGCAATAGGCAAGCTCAAAAGAGATCATGCAAAAATTGAAGCCTTGAGCAAGCAAGAGGAGAAAAGAAGGCTAGATATCATTACTGAGGCATCACTCCATGCCTCAAACATATGATCAACCACTAGCTCACCAATTTTAGCAATTTTTGACCAATTTTTGCAAGTTATAATTTTCTGTGTTTTTTAAAGTACTTTCAACACTGTCAATATGTCAAACGTACAACACCTAGGGTGTTGCTCTCTTTTTTGAGGCATCTAATGGAAAAAAGGCCAGAATTTTTAGATTTATAGTGGTGAGGACATGCACCCTATGCATTTTCTAATAGTTTGGAGGAAAACTAGCTAGCCAAAAAGGTCAAAAACCATAAAAAAACCACCTTTCTACCCCTTTTTTTGGCTTGGGCGCTGCACGTTTACTAGTCTTGGGAGATTGGAATTTTGACAAGGAAAATGAACTTCAAATGGAAAAATGAAGGCATATTTGGAAACTAGAATTGAAGGGCTTTCCAACGGGCTATCTATCTTAGAGAAATTTGGACACCTAGAAGGCACCCAAAAGCAACCCTGAAGTTGGAGGGTGCGTTTGACACTGAGAGGGTGCTTTTGACAAAGGGAGGACGTGTTTGACAATCTTCTCCAATTTTCATTGTTTATCTCCAAATTGGCTTTCACCTATGGGAAATTGATGTTTTAGTGATGTAAATTATAAGAATGATGTAATTATCATGTTTCTTGCTATTATCTAGGGTAAATACATTAGTTAAATGGCCTACATGGCATGTAATGAATCAATTTTCTTAAGTTAGGGATGAGTTACTTTGACCACCCTACACTCTAGCTATCAGTTCAATCTTTCTTGCAACTACTCCTCCTTTCATGGATTCGACCCCTGAGTCTAGGATGAGTTGGATTGAGGCCTATATTATGTATCTTCTTAGTCATTTTACTAGTTGGGCTCTCTTGGATGTTGTAATAGCTTTCAGAATTTGGCATGGAATATATTGGATGAAGTTGCAGCTATTTTGGTGGGATTCCTGTGGCATGGCATTTTGATCTTGTTTCTTCTTTAGTTTCATATGTGTGAATGTTTTGTTCCTTTCATGATCCATTTCACTCTATTTTTTTTTTGATTTTCAAGGTGTGATAAGCAAAATTCATCTTTGTATGCTCTGTTTTTGGAAAATCATCATAGATTGTTTCATTTCTTAAATTTAAAAATAATTCATGACCGTCATGCTCTTTTTAGCATCTCACAAGTCTAAACCATCTCATCACTATACTACTAAGTTTAAATTACCTTGCCTACCTTTCCCCATCAGATGTCTACAATTCAGATTCACTTTGCCCTGACCTAGTTCATTCTTTGACCTAATTCACTCATCCTTTTGACTACCCGACCAAAATCAAATCAAACAACCCTATGCACTTTACATCTAGCCTAAAACCCTAATCTATCTAGCTCTCTTGGCTATGATCCTTTGGAGAGAGCCCTATCCGACTTGGTAGGGTTACCTCAGCTGGACTCTTCCTTAGCCTTGGAGATCCAGAGGAGTGATAACATAGTGGCGCCGTTGCTGGGGATGAAAGATTTATTTTCCCTGGGTGTACGACAAAGTTTAGATCTAATTGTTGATGGTGAACAACAGTTGGACACATAGGCAAGGTTGTACCATTAACCTGGTGACTCCATTGATTGAAAGATCTAGAATATCAACACTTCATGGCGACTCCACAGCATTAAGATCAGTAGCTTGAAGAACTTTCAAGATGGGATCCATTGCAAGAAGGTATGCTCCATTGAAAAGAGATCACATTCTAGGTTTCCCAAATAAAATGCCTAAGGTAAATTGGCAAACCAATTTACCTATGTTCAAAGAAGTGAAAGGTTATGATGTTGCTCTTTATCTAGTGAGATTTCACATGCATGTGCATAGATTAAAGATTGATTTTCCTGAATACTGCTTGATGAAGGTATTCATGGCCACCCTCAAAGGTGAAGCCCAATCTTGGTATGAAAGTTTTCCTCCTGCTTGTATTTATTGTTTAAAGGATTTTCATACCATGTTCTTTGAAAGGTATAAAGAATCTTTCCCATCCTTAATATTAGTTCAGAACTGTTGTAAACATGTTGATAGTTTTATTGAAAATCTTGAGAATGTTTATGGAGATGATGAATTCATGGATGATGAGATCATGGAAGCCCTGTATGAAAATCCATTTCAGCAGCATAAAGAAATCTTAGAGGATGCTTGTCAAGATACTCAGGAAAGTTCACAGTAGGTTCAAGATCTTTATACAGTTGAAAATGATGGAAGACAAGGTCTTATTCTAGATCTTCTTGCAACAAAAGATGGTATGAAGGAAAATCAAGTTCCAATTTCAGATTGTGATAAGGTCAAGTTGGCTATTCCAGATCTAGATTCAGATTGTGATGATGAAGAGTATGTTGTTCTGGATGCCATGAAGGAGAGCTCTATTTTTGAGATTTCCTTGAATGAAGAAAATGAAGTTATCGACCCAAGTTTTCTCTCTCCATCAAAACAATGTCTTCAGAAGGAGTTAATCCAATCCCTTTATGAAAAACGAGACTAGATCTTTGCTCAAGTAAGTGAAAAATATTCTTTGGATCACTCTGTGGTAAACGATAGAAATTTCAGTTTTGAGTTTCAAGGACAATCTGAAGAAGCTAGTCACTTTGATACATTAGCTTCCTCTTTGCTTGAAGATGAAGGAATTGTGCATCTTGACAGTAAAAAGGAATCATATGAAATGAATCAACAATCTGATGAAAATTTATATACTCCTTTGCTTGAAATTAATGAGGATATTCAACATCCTTGTCAAACTTTTGGAGGGAAAGAAGAAAATTACTGTTTTAGCAAAAGAAAACAAAAAGTACTATCTCCTCTGTCTAAAGATGGGATAGATCAACTCCTGAAAAGTCATGTTACAACCCAAGCTAATGCAGGTTTGCCATGTTCACATAGTCAAGAAGGTGTTAGTGAAACTTTTCCACTTTTGCAAATGTGGACAGTCTTGAAATTAGATTTATAGATCAACTAACAGATATTGCTTTCTTTCGTGAAGATGATAGGGCTGTCATGTTTGATAATCTTAAAGAATGTTTTCTATTTAAGAATGACTTAGGCTATGAATTTGAGGAGTATGAGCCTGAGAGAGACAATATGCTAGAAATCGAGTCTGAATTTTTCCTGCTCGAGGAATTTACAGGAAACACTTAGATAGAATAATTTTATACTTCCCTATGCCTTCCTATCAATCAACAACCAATTATTCTTTCAGATCAAAATGAAGGGAGTACTTGTATTTTTGCTGCTAGAGCTCAAGACAAGGTAATGCTTCCGGATTTTCAAGATCCCTTCAATAGCCTTTTGCAAGCATTGGAGAGGATGAATGGTGTCTGGTTTATTAGCATAAGCCTTGGTTTCAGTTGTTATTGTGAGTTGCCTACATGTATGCCATTTTGCTTGCTTGGGGAAAGTGAGAGCATAATTCCAGTAAGTAGTCATTTGCTGGATTGGTTACATTGGAAGGCTCACTTCACATGATTGTACATATTTCTTCAATAGGAAGGTGGATGCCATTAGGATTTGGAGACCTCAAATCTTGATGGTCTAGTGCCATTAATAATATTTGTAAGTACTTTTTTGAGTTGAATAATCCTTGAGTCATTTTTCAGTCAGTTTCAACTCAGTTTGTGTCACTTGAGTTGTCAGAGTTTAGTCATGCATTTTAGTTAAGTTTTTGACCATATTGGCCCACATGTTTAGGCACTTGGTCTACAGTGTTCTTGACACCTCCAAGGAGCTGACATCCCCAATAAGGCTGATGTTAGTGTCAATATTTGTATACTGCCATCAGTGATAAAAAATCCTCTTTTCATATCATATTAGGGTCCCATTCTAAAATTTTTGTCATTCCACTAGGTTATCATGCAAAAATTTGGTCATTGAAGGTTGAATTAGGGTCTCCTTTATTCATTTTAGAAATTTACCCCCTTGCTGGCTCATTTCAATCTTTTTGAGTATTCGTTGCCCATCAATTTAATGACATCATGCCATCACATCAGTCATGTCATCTTGAAATTCAATCCTTCAAGGTCTCATTAGGTCTTTTAGGGTTTTTCAAGGTTTCATTAGGTCATTAGGGTTTCCAAGGTTTAATAAATCACCATCTCATTGCATAAGGTCAGCAAAGTATGAGAGTGAAGCAAATAATATTGCTTTTTCAGTTTTCTTAGTGTTTACAAGCATGTAACCATGGTTACTGAAAGTCCCAAATTTGATTTCAAAAAAGGAATTTATTCTAGTTTGTAAATTTTTACTTCAAAAAAGATGTAATAATTTCTATTTCATTTATGTAGTTTTATGCCTATTATATGTAATAAGTCACCATTTTAGCTTTCTACTCAATTCCATTGCCAATAACATCCAAACAAAGGTCAAAATGAAGATTGCCAAAGCATTATCCACCTGTCAAAGGAAAAAAGGTTAGAAAGTCAAAGAGTATTAGTATGAAAGTTTAAAAAGTGACATGAAACATTAGAAAATGTGTTTGTAAATCATAAATAAAAACTCATTCAAGTATAAAAGCCCTCAAAGGCATCATATGAAACATTCATTTGCACTCCTACACTCTCAAAGTCTCCTCAGCAAAAGTGAAGTTTCAAATTTTAGGTGAAATTGGGAAAAATAGGGGCAAAGGGCGCGTTCAAAACCGATGTTGCGCATTTGCCAAGAAAACTAGTGTATGTTTTAAGGGTGTTGCGTGCCTGTAAGTGGAGAGTGCGTTTGAAAGTTGTGTTGTGCCTTTGCCTGAGAACAACCAGAAGTTGCCCAAAGCGCCTTACATTGCTCCAAACATCAAAATTTGCCACCAAGGTGCTCTAGCAAGCAAGTAGATCTAAATTACATTATTCATCTCCTTCACAATTGATTTTTGTGGTGTTTCATTTATTTTGTAGTCATATTAAGTTTAAAACCCTAGTAGCCTAATTCCACTCCTAAAACTCATTTCCTAGCACCCCACTACCATTCCAACATTTCATAACTATCCCTGTCACTTCCATATTCCCATCTCCTCAATTTCCTTACATCCTTCCATACTCCCAACACCTACATTCCATTTCATCATTTCCATAGGGTTTGACTCCAATAAACCATGGGTGAAGAAGAAAACAAAGGTCAGAGTGACGAAGAAAGATAGGAGAGGAGGCTATATAAGAAAGGAGGGAGAACCATTAGACATGAGCCAACCAACAAGAGAGAACTCATGGCATCTCCCATATCTGTGACAAGCTTTAAACATATGGGCTGTTTTGAGTTTTATAAGAGAGTGGAAAGGATCCAGCATCATCCTATGTTGACCAGATTATTCATCACCAACCTCCATGACAGCCAGCTAGCCCTTGCTAGTGTCACCTTCAATATATCTCCTGCTATCATATCAGAAGCCTCCGGGATCCCAAATGTTGGGGAAAAATGGTTTATTCAAGGAGAGTTGGATCATTTTTATTATGAGCCATATCTTAAACCAAGATACAAGAATGAGAGAAAGAGGATTTTTCCTTTCTCTTACCTTTTAGATAGATATATTCCCATGATGAAAATAATCATGAAGTACTTCCAGGCTCTATTCCTATCATATTCGGCTACTCATTTATTTTACAAGAGTCAAAATACACAATATTCCCTACTATCTTTACTGAGACACTGAAAAGATGTCATTAATTTCTCAAAGGAAAGATTATGATCATAAAATGCAAATAATTTTTCATCACTCCCTCATCAAGATGATAGTTCTAGAGCACCTTGATCAGCTTAACATTGCATGGGACACTTTCATATTCAATGAGATTTTCACAGTCCCGCCTATTCAACATGGCCAAGAAGCACCTTCATCTTCTCATCCATCCACCTCCATTCCTCCACCTCAGCCCATACATCATCCATCTTCCTTTGTTGAGTCAGGCCCACCATCACCTTCACCATCACCATCTCATGAGCCTATTCATTCACATGGCAGAGATGAAAGCAATGACCAAGAACACATTGAGCATGGTGAGAGCAACAAGCCTAAAGGGGCTGGTCTAGGTACCTTGACACATACCTATCAGAGAGGGCATAGGAAAGTGTTTTCCCCACATATTGTGGGAGATACCTTTCCTTCTTCATCAGAAAAGCAGGTACATGAGGGTAAGGAAAAGGTTATAGAGACAAAGATCCAACAGAAGGAGGAAGACTTCCATGAGACAGAGCATGATTTTCAATTAGTTGATCCAAATGAACATGATGATAGTGAGATAAAAACCATTATCATCAAGGAGAAGAAGGCACTCATAGGAGAGCTCCAAGTCAACTTGCAAAGGGCCAAATACATTACCTCATACTATGAGTAGGAGAACAAACAATTTGAGGTCAAAAAAGGAGCTCATGTGGATTCAACTCATCAAAGCAAAGAGAGAGGCTGAAAAGGCTAAGGCCTTACTTGCTGAGGCATATGGAAAATATGGTGAACATCTAGATGAATAGGTTCCAAGAATAAGGTCAAGGACTAGAGGCCTAAAGAGAGCTTTGGAGCTAGAAAGACAAAAGGAGGCAGAATTAGCCAATGAGCTCACCCTAAATGAGAAATTTGCCAAAATGGTGAATGAGAACCAAGAAAATTGGCTCGAGAGGGTGAAAACCCATATGGAGGGCTTCTTAGAAAAGTACAAAAGGGATGTTGATATTTAGAGAAGGATGTCTAAGTACTATGCCATGAGAAATAAAATTGCAAGAGCCAAGCTCAAAAGAGCTCATGCAAAAATTGAAGCCTTGACCAAGCAAGAGGAGGAAAGAAGGCTAGATATCCTTGTCAAGGCATCACTCCATGCCTTAAACATATGATCAACCATCTAACCAATTTTGACAATTTTTGACCAAGTTTTTCAAGTTATAATTTTATGTGTTTTTAAAATTATTTTCAACACAACCAATATGTCAAACGCGCAACACCTAGGGTGTTGCACTCTTTTTTGAGGCATATGATGGACAAAAGGCCAGTATTTTTGGATTCAGAGTGGTGTGGACATGCACCCTATGCATTTTCTAAGCATTTGGAAGAAAAATGGTCAACCAAAAAGGTCAAAAACCGTCAAAACCCCGCCTTTCTGCCCTTTTTTTTGGCCTGGGCACTGGGCATTTACCATTCTTGGAAGATTGGAATTTTGATAGGGAAAATGACCTCCAAATGGAAAAATGAAGGCATATCTGGAAATTAGACTCGAAGGGCTTTCCAACGAGCTATGTTGGAGCAAATGTGGACATCAGGAAGGCACCCAAATGTAGCCCTGAAGTTGGAGGGCACGTTTGACACTAAGAGGACGTGTTTGACAAAGAGAGGGTGCGTTTGACAGTCTTCTCCAATTTTCACTGTTTCTCTCCAAATTGAATTTCATCTATGTGAAATTGTTTTTTTACTGATGTAGATGATAAGAATGATGTAATTATTATGTTTCTTACTATTATCTATGTTAAATACATTAGTTAAATGGACTACATGGCATGTAATGAATCAAATTGCTTAAGTTAGGGGTGAGTCACTTTGACCACCCTACACTCTAGCTATCGGTTCAGTCTTTCTTTCAACTTCTCCTTCTCTCATGGATTTGACCCCTGAGGCTTAGATGAGTTGGTTTGCGGCCTATATTATGTATTTTCTTTGTCATTTTGGACTCTCTTGGATGTTGTAATAAATTTTAGACTTTGGCATGGAATATATTAGATGAAGTTGCAACTATTTTGGTGGGATTCCTTTGGCATGATATTTGATCTTGTTTCTTCTTTAGTTTCATATGTGTGAATGTTTTGTTCCTTTCATGATCCATTTCATTCTAATTGTGTTTTATTTTCAAGGTGTGGTAAGCAAAATTCATCTTTGTATGCTATGTTTTGGGAAAATCATCATAGGTTGTTTCATTTCTTCAGTTTAAAATTAATTCATGACCATCTCATCACTATAGTACTAAGTTTAAAGTACCTTGCCTACCTTTCCCCATCAGATGTATGCAATTCAGATTCACTTTTCCCTTTCTTAGTTCATTCTCTGACCTAATTCACTCATCCTTTTGATTACCCGACCAAAATCAAATCAAACAACCCTCTGCACTTTACATCTAGCATAAAACCCTAATCTATCCAACCTTCTTGCCTGTGATTCTTTGGGGAGAGTCTTGTCCGGTTTGGTAGGGCTAGCTACCAAGTTAAAAGACTTGTTTGTGGTTACCTCAGTTGGACTCTTCCTCAACCTTGGAGATCCAGAGGAGTGATAACACCTTGGTCGCTCATGAAAATCTTTGGACATCCAAATATATACAATATATACTCAAAAATAAACTTCACAATAGTCTCTATGCTACATCCCCTTACTAGTTGTGCTTTGACCTATCTTCTCAAATAGTCAGTTGTTGTGATTATGTACCTCACACATGTCCTTTTTCCAGGTGGGTTGACAGGCCGAACAAAATCAATAGCCCATTTATCAAAAGCCTACAATGTAACTTCTTTTACCAAGGGAATCTCATCCCTTCATGAATTCATCCCTATTCTTTGAAATACATCACATGATCGACAAGACTCCTTTACATCTTTGTGTAGTGTAGGCCACCACAATCCCGCTTTCAAAATATTCTGCGTAATGGCTTTCCCTGCATAATGTCGACTAGTTGCGCCTTCATGAAGCTCTGTTAGAATCATATGGATTTCATGTTTAGGAACATACCTATGCAATATCTCATCTAGTCCCATCTTATATAAGTGTCTTGCTATTAATGAAAAGTTAGCTACCTTGACCACTAATTCTTTCTTTTTCTGTGCAGTATATTTTGAAGGAGCCATTCCTATGGTCAAAAACTGAATGATATCTGCAAAATGGTCATGTGAAACTCTAATTGTAAATAATTGTGCATTAGGGAGGTTATCCTCTATACTGGTTGGTTCTTCACCTGTTTCCAACCTTGATAGATGATCATGTCCTGCATTCAATATTTTTGGTTTAACAATGATCTCAAAGTCATATTCTTGAAATAATAGTAACCATCTACAAATATTTCCTCCTAAAAAAAATTATTAACCAAATACTTCAGGGCAGAGTGACCTGTAAACATTTTAAAGTGTGATCCCAACAAATAGTGTCTAAATTTCTGCAAAGCATACACCATAGCCAATCCTTCCCTTTCTATAGTTGTGTAATTCTTTTCTGCCTTGGAAAACTTTCTACTTGCAAAGGCTATAGGATGATCAATTTATCCTTCACCAGGTTGTACTAGTACCACTCCCAAAGCTATACAAGAGGCATCCACATGGACATGGAATTCCTTATTCCAATTAGGGAACACTAATATAGGTGCAACTACCATTTTTTATTTCAATATGTAGAGGCTCTTCTAACATTATTCATTCCACTGAAAAAGTTACATTCTTCTTTAACAATTTCTCCATAGGTGCAGTAATCTGAGCATACCCCTTGATAAAATTCCTATAATACCCAGTATGTCCCAATGTAGTGTGAAGTTGTCTTACTATCTTAGGTGGAGGAAAATTCACAATAATAGCAATCTTAGCAAGGTCCACCATTAGTCCTTTCTTGCAAATAAATGTCCCAACAATATGCCAAAAGGCACACAAAATATGCACTTCTTCAAGTTTAAGGAGATCTGATATTGTCGACATGTGTCAAGCACGAGTCTTAGACTTCCAACATGTTTTTTTAACAACCCAAGTACTGCCCAATCATCAAAATATACCTCTAAAAAATTGTGCATATATTCCTTAAAAGATGTGACCACCATCCTAAAAAATATAGTAGGGGCATTTTTCAGTCCAAAAGGCATCACTGTGTATTGATATGAGCCCCATTCCATAGAAAATGTGGTCTTATGCTAATCTTCAGTGTAATATTAATCTAATGATAACCTAAAAATCCATTTGTAAATGAGTAAGCTTCTTGACCTCCTATATTGTATAGCACTTCATCTATGAAAGGGGTAGGGAAGGGATCATTTAAACATGCATCATTCAACTTCCTTAGATCAACACAGATCCTAATTTATCCTTGAGTCTTCTTTTCTTGCACCACCATAGGACAACCATTTTGATTATTCCACTAATTCAATGATTTTTGCTGCTATCATCCTATCAAGCTCTATATTTACTTTCCCCTTATATTTTGGTTTCAATCTGTAAGGTATTTCCTTGTTTGGCTTCACATCAGGCTTAAGGGGAATCTTCATAACTCCTAGATCTCCTACTATACCCTTCATTCCTGAAAACTTTGTGGGAAACAATTCTTGATAGTCATGAAGTAACTTTGTAACTTTACTGATTGTCTCTTCATCCCAATAATCTCCTATTGTTGCAAACTTGGGCTCCTTCTTTAATCCTATGTTCACCTTCTTAGTCTTCAGTGGCTTCATTATATCTGGTATCTCTAATTCATTTCCATTTACTTCACAATATCCTCATGATTCTGCGATGTCATTGTTGTGAGGATATTCTTATTCTTCTAAATAAGGTTATAACTTTCTAGTGCATTTTCTATTTGTGCAGTCCAATCAGGTTGTTGCCATGTTAGTGGAGTTACATTCTCAAAGTTCTTCTAAATAAGGTTATAACTTTCTAGTGCATTTTCTATTTGTGCAGTCCAATCAGGTTGTTGCCATGTCAGTGGAGTTACATTCTCAAAGATCTTCTTCTTAACTTTTTGAAGGGCCAAATCTATGTATGGTAAATAATCCTCAAAACTAAATGTTAATATGAAACCATCAACCATGTCTTCCAAATCCACAATACCATGTCGAATCTCTATTTATAGGTACCGGTTCTTAGGGATTGTCTCCAATGTATGAATAAATCCATGTACCCATTCTTGCTATGGAATCTCCTTCCGTGCTGTAGTGAATAGCTGGATATGCTCCCTAGGATTATTTTGAACAACATATTTTATCTCTATTTCTATATATATCTATCCAATCCTTATCCACATCAACCTTCGACATTCCTGCCAATCTCCTATATTCTTCTTGTGTGCACCCCATCATCTAGCAGGGGTACATTTCAGGGCTATATCCAAAGCTAACAAACTTTTGACTTTCTAGAACCTGTTCCTCATATTCATCAATAAAAATGTTCACATCACCTAAGCCATCATGAGAAGGTAGGTTACATACCTCAGATTTCATGCAACGAACTGATTTAGAAATTCTTGCACAATGCCTTGTAGATACTTCATGCAACCTTTCTGCCAATTTTCCAACTCTTCTTTTGAGTCTGAGGTATAAGAAATATCATGCTCCCAAGTCAACTTTCCTTCTGCAGTAGGGTTAACAAAATCTTGTTCATGTGCTGTCATTTGATATATATTATCTATATCAGCTATGCATTACTCTTCGTTGATTGGTTCTATATATCTTACTCCTTCTAATGGATCCAAGGGAACAATTACTTTCATATTGCTTCCTTAAAATATCATATGTCTCTTCTTCAGATTAATTATGGCCATATTATCAAATTCCTAATCAAGTCAAAGAAATGCAGGATAAGGGTTACTATCATCAAGGATATCTATTAGTTCAAACTTTAGTGCAAACTCCTTTAATATTCACTGTTACACCAGGTAGTCTTCTAAAAGGGGAAGACCTTTTGTTGATTTTCCATCCTCAACTGAATAGGAAACCACCGTAGATTTGGCTTACCCATTAATTCCCATGCATGCTTTGTCAAAACATTAGCATCAGATCCCAGATGTAGAATAACTTGATCCATCTCATATTCTCCTATCTGTGCACCAACCCTCATTTCTCTTCCATCTCTCTTTTGCTGATGCAAATTATTTACTACACAGATCTCACCTCGCAGTGTTTCTTTTGATGCACAAGAATGTATCAACTGTTGAAGCCGTTCTACAACATTGTTACCTCTTAATAATTTCATACAAGTTTGCAAAAAAGACTTTGAAGTACCTCCTTTATTTGATGAATCTTGGTCCTATGTTGGAGCTCGATCTTATGTCAAAGCTCGATCCTATGTCGGAGCTCGATTCTGCATCGAAACTTGATTCTATGTTGAAGCTAATGATACGCCGCAACTAGTTCTTTGCTATGGCTGCGCATTGGAGGTCGAAGCTCCATCATCCATAAAGCTTCACTTTGCTTCCATAAATACTTATTTCTCCTTCTAAATATTAAAAAAAAGAGCTTTCTCATTAGTTTTTCTAACCCATGTAATTTCAAATTCTTTCTTCTATTTGCTCTATCACTTCCCGTTGCAACTCCACTTCTAGTAAAAATACTAGTTCACAGTTCGTCATTCCTTATTTCAATGGTCAACATTTAAATATTCTGTGACGGTAGTTGATTCATTTTTTCTTTCATTTTTTCCATAAGTACAAGACATTCTTCAATTACATGGTCAAAATATTTACAGTACTTACATGTCATAGTAATATTCTGACAATCTCTCTTAAAATGACATGCCTGACCACAATTATAGAAAATAATTTGTCCACATCGTCGACCAACTCGAACACCTCGACTTCTTCCTTGGTAGCCTCCTCGACCATCGCATTGTCCACTGCCTTCATGTCCATGTTATTCTTCTTGTATTCTATAGGTGTCAGCACTGTGCTCCATCATTAGATCATAAGCTCGACAATTATTCTCATCATGTCCCACCAATTTACACAATTTGCAATATAAGTTCCTTGGAGTCTACACATATTTCTGTAACAATAATAATATTTTGAATGATGTTGGCCTCTAGTCTTGCATATCTTTAACCACAGGCTAGATCCTGCATTTAAGGGATTTGGTTCCCCACTAGCCATGTAATCCCTAAAGATAGGGTATTGTTCTTTAGAATGGCCCTCCAATCTACACTTTGTACATTGTACTTCTTCTTTGACTTCTTTTCTTTTATTGATATCTTGTATCTGCAGAGTTATGTTCACCAGTTGACTCTAAATCTATTGCATACCTGTATTAGTATCTCCTATAGGTGAAGCTTCGAACTTCATTGCAATCTGCAAAACTTTGGCTTGACTTGTTACCTTTTGTTGCACCAATGGTGATCTGATATGTGGTAACAACACAACTATAAACCATTCTTGACGTTGCTGCAGAGCTATTTTGAAGCTCACTTGATGCAACAATTCCTTAAATATATGATCAAATTCCCAAACAGACTCAATAGGTTTCTATTTAATTTCTTTAAACTCAACGATGCACTACAACTCAGACTTCGATTTCTTAAATACTCTTATCAATGTTGCCTTAATATATGCAAATGTTCTAATTTGATTATTTGAATACTTCATATACGATGTCAATGCTCTATCTTGGATCGTCATAATGAGCTATGCTTTCTTTATATTCTCATCATTGATTTGCTTTGCGATCCATACAACTTCACATAAAAACCAAAATTGCTCTAGATCTTCCAATCCAGTTCCTTTGAAAACATGTAGCTTAATATCATCAACCATATTTCTTCTTTGGGGGGGAGGGGGAGGGGAGTGGGAGAAGTAAGGGATGGGATGGGGGGTAGGAGGGGTATAAGGAGGGAGAGGGGGAGATTCAAAAATACCCTGGCTCTTGCTAGATTCTAGCTTCGACAAGCTCTCAGGCTGGAAGGTTGAATACTGTGGAGTTACATGAGTTTTATGAAGGTGGCTATTTTCCCTTTCACTTTTAGATTCACTCAACATAGGACTATATTAAGTTTCTACAAAGTTCTTCGAATATTGTCCATGATTTCTCTTTTTGGTATCTATTCTATATATTTTTCCACTCCGCATTGTTCCAATCTCTTGCTCAAATTTATTTTATTTTATTCCAAACATAAGTAAACTAGAAATCTGTCTGCATCCATAAAAATCCTTTTTTCACATAGAATCATCTTAATCCATAGTTTCAAAGATTTCAAATACTTACCTCGTAGTCCTTTGAAGAATTTTAGTTCTACTTCGCTATAGGAAATAGTCTGGTCTATTGCGAACTCAGTAATAAATCCTCCCAAGGTGCTATCAATCTAGAAATCAACAACCCTTGAAATCTTGTTGTCATTGCTCTTGAGTTGTTGTATCAATTCAAGATTCCACGTCGTAGGTTCTCCACCTTTAAAACAAGTATTTTTTCATTCGAACTTGATATCGCTCATATAGTTCAATAGGAAGTGATGCGAAGAAAATTTCATATTGATTTGTGAAAATATATCTCTGTAACCAAGCTTCAGACTTTAGATGAGGTTTTCTGTTCTCTTGATCTACAAGTTCTCACTCCTTCGATTTTGCCCAATCTTGAATCTCCTTCTTCGACGGATGCCACATTAACATATCCATCAAATAGATCCTAGTCTCGGCAATGGAACAATTTGTTGGCTTAGATTGGGCTGACCTAGGTTTGATCTATATTGCACACCAACAAAACCCTTAATCATTGGCCCTCTCGACAATGACCTGCAAGAAGATCACAGTCTCATCCAAAGTGACTATGGGAGGATACAAAACTAGGTTTCTGCAGCCTTGAGGGATGTGGAAATGTGGTATTATTATGTTTTCTTACACTTAATATTCATAAATCACTTCACCGCATTCATTTAGTCACATAAACATATCATACAAACCCATAATCTTCATTGCGCTGTAATAAAATGCAATTGTAATAAAACTACTACGCTACAACAGATAATAAGAAAATACATGTGAATACATAAGTTTTACCATGGTTCATCCCAATGTGGGACTACTTCCACAAGAAATGTTGCTTATAGTAATAATGATTGTACAAAAAAAAGTTCTTGACCTACACACTAAGCTGCAGGTTGTCTGCGCACTCAGATGCAGAGCCTTTCCTTTACCACAAACTACAGATCACAATAATTCCAACATAAAACACAGATTTGGACCATAAAGATGATTCTTCTCCTTATTAGTTTACCCTATATATACTATTACATCAAGGGTACATCATTACAATACCATGGTCCATATACCATGCACTCCCCTAATACAAGCTACTATGGTCTGAAAACCATTGATATTTTACAAAATTACATTCTTTTACAAAAAGTATGGGCTTTGGCCTACCCGAAGCCTATATTCCACACGATATATCTACTATGCGGTCCACTTGGCACTCTATTGCTCCATTGCGCAGTTCACTTTGCGCTTCGCTGCATTATTTACTTCGCACTCCACTCCACAAAAGGCAGAGTCTTCACCAAAATCTAGGCCAAGTTGGGCTGCGCCCAACACCCAGTAATTGTCGTGACAATATATATGTCATAGGGTTGCAATATGAAACGACTATAGTTTTCCTAAGCAAGATCTAATGGCAAAACCTTTGGAAGTCTTGAACAGCCACCAAAGCCAACTATTCTACATGAGTATACCTGATTTCGACATCTTTAAGGTTATGACTCAGATAATAAATGGGATTTTCAATCCCTACACTATCTTCTTGGACCAATACCATTGCTATAGTAGAAATGGTAGCAACGAGATACAAAAAATAGTTGTGTTGATAATCAGGGGGTATAAAAGAGATGCCCGAACTAGTACATCTCTCACGACATCAAACACCTTCTGAGCAACTTCATCCCAATGGAAGGGGACCCCTTTTTTCAGCAAGTGAGTGAATCCTTTGGTCATCTTAGCATAATTAGGGATGAACCTCGATAAGGAGTTAGCTTTCCCTTAGAGTATTTGTAACTAAACAAGAGAAGAAAGTGCATGCAAGTCAACGATTGCCTATACTTTCACAAGATCAATACAAATTCCTTGTTTTGAAATGACAAAACCTAGGAGTCAACCATAACTGAGCAGAACACATATTTGTGCAAGTTATGTTTAATGTTATAATGTCTACAATGGAGGAAAATAACCCTCAGATTCATCGAGTGATTAACCCGATGTTTGGAATGAGTAGGGAGATCATCTAAATAGGGTTGCACGATATGTTTGATATCATGAAAAGCGTAATCCATAGCACTTTGAAATGTGGCCTCAACATTCTTCAAGCCGAATGGGATTTTATAATAATCTACAGTACCCCAGGGACAAATAAATGCAATCTTAGGTTGATCCGTTGGGAGAATGCCGATTTAATTATAGCCTGAGGATCCATCCATGAATGAATAAATCTCACAACCAACACAATCGTCAATAATCTGGTCAATAAATGAGGTCGGATAGTTATCCTTAGGATAAGCACGATTCACATCCTGGTAATCGACCTCAGATCATGCCTTATTTCTTCATGACAATGACAATGTTCGATACCCAATCAATTAAAGGAACGGGTATATCAAACCAACCTGTAAAAGATTTTCAACTTTAGCCTTAATCCCGAAAACCTTCTTGGGATGGACCGAATGGAGGTGCTGCCAGATGGGTTTGGCATCATGATATGTTTTAATCTCATGCACTACTATGTTTGGGTCGATAACTGGAATTTCTTCATAAGCCCATGCAAAGACATCTCGAAACTCATGAAATAGGACTCTATAGATCTCGATCTTAGATGGAGAACAAGACACTCCAATGTATAGATATTTTAAAATTCCTTATTTAACCGATATATCAAGAGGTATGGTCTCTTCTATATTCGAAAGGTTCTTTTTAGAGTCGACCTCATGGTTGGAGATGGAATTCGTAAATGGTTCGAAAAAATTGGGTAAATATACTTCAATAAGTTTATCCTCAATGTGATACGGTAAGGAGGAATGTTGGAGAGGTAAGTCCCCTCTACGGATAGAGGCGATCCCTACTAGCCCAGAACGGGTCTAGCAACAATCAAACAATGCTACCACGCAAATTCCTAATTGCAAATAAAAGGTAGGTGATGAAGACCTACTTGGATTCCAACGCTTTTGTTCGTAGAAGAGACGTCGCCCACGCTCCTTTGCCTTGGCTGGTCACAGTCCTCCACTATCCTCGTGAATGGACACCTGCACACAAAGAGAACAACACAAACACAAGCGTGAAATCTAATAAATGCAATTATACATCAGTCAGGAAGGATATAACTCAACATTAACCATTACAAAGACAATGAGAGTGGAACCATAATGATAGTCATCTATTATTAATAATCAATAAAGGAGAATACAACCAGCGTCCTGACGTCAAGTCCTCGTTTGGCTGGGTGCTCAGCTACACAAGTCTTGCAAAGCTTGAAGGGATGAGGGACAAGCCTCTCTCTCTTTGGTGACAAGATCTCCTCACTTAGGTTAAGCCTTATGGACACAAAGAAGGCTCTTGCGACTCTAATCTCTTGATATCTTCCTTTTAGCACCAGTATTATTACTACTACCACTACCACTACCACTAGCTTGCTCAAGGCATGGAGACAAGCTTTTATAGATGAGAGAGGAAGGGATAAGATCAATCACAACAATCATGGATTTGGCTTCATCACTTGGAAACTTCCATGGAAGGGTGGAAAAATACTTCCCATTCAAGGAGATTCGAAGCCAAACCATCCTCACTTAACATAGATTCAGTTGGTGAATGAGTTGGAGAGAACTTTCGGAGGTTGATTGGTTAAAAACTTTGCCCAAACAGGTTGGCATGATTGCAACTCTGGGACAGAATGCTAATAGCGCACCCCTTTTTAGAGGATTTTCCCCATTGGCGCAGGAAGAACACAGTGGTCTCGCGCTAATGTAAAAAGGGCTATTTTTATGGGCAAACTGCAGGAGATGTCTTTAGGGCATGTGAAGCTCATATTCAGAGGAATGATGCAAGTGGTTTCAAGTCTTGTCACTTCTCACAAGTCCCGGAATGCATCCTCCAAGGTGCAGGAGAGGGGTAACAGGGATGGTGACAAACGATGACAAATTACTGTGTAACAGATGCCCCCTAAAGCATGAGGCCCGAGAGAGAGAGGGGTGAAATGATTTACAAGAACATGTGTGACTGAAAACACAGCCGCCGGAGAACCTGCGTAAAGAAGTACAACTAATATCCCAAGTACATGATATATGTGGTATGGGCGCAGCCATCCGTAACAGAGTATATAAAAACTGGATCCCAAGTATGGACGCAGCCATCCGATGAGGATCAACGAATGGACTCAGGTATGGGCGCAACCATCCAATAAATGAGTCATGTAGTGATTACAATAATCCACAAAATGCAACCCGGATCTCAATATGCACAATCCGGGGTCTTGCGCTCCAACTCGACCTGAACACAGTACAAGTTCAAGCATGTGAATATAGGAGTCGAAAGGTCGAACATGCATGAACATCTTCCGATTACCAGTCATGATGAAAAACTGTTAAAAGATGCGAGAGGTACCACCAATAATGATGATGGTCCTCAAGGTACTATAGGTACAATCCATGGCGTGTGAATGAAGGAGCCGGTGTCGAACACCCATAGAATCATCCGATCGGAGGCCAATGATGAAAACCTCGCGTCGAACACGAAGAACCTACCATTGAGGCATGCAGGCTCCAAGGTACCTGAAGGGAGTCTCTAGGTCATCTTCCTGGATATTGAGCTGAAGTCGACAGGAAGTGATCTTGATCGAAGGTGGGCCATAATGTTTCCCACATCGTCGACACGAGATAGAGACGGATAACATGTTTTGGGTGAGATATCGGAGGGAGGTTGAGTATTCTGCAGAGGTCAACTTCTCTTGAACATATCGACGACACAACAACGGGTTTGGCAGTATTTGATGTCAAATGATCAGGGGTCGTGACGACAAGGCAATGAGTAGATGAATGGTCAAATAAGAGTACCCAAACCCACGGAGGCAAGTGTGAAACAAGATGAGATGTCCCCACCCAAACACGAATGCAGACAAGTGCCATGTTCAAGAGCGACATACTGCCGACGACGATGATTATGGTTCCTTTATTCCCCCACCATTTCTGGTGAGTACCCCAGTTATTTTTGGCAAGCTTGACGGGGATAACATATGCTTGAGAGGTGAAACCCGATGTCATTAAAGTTTTAACGAGTCTGACAAAGGAAAATCTCGGCGTCTTTTCATGTTTAGAGAGTTTGAAAAGACAACAAAAAGAAGACTCCAGGGGTGTCCTTTTTCGTAAAGTTGTGTCTCTCGAGCCCGAAAAAGTATAAAACCATGCTCGAAAGAACCGCCCGGCCATTACGACCGAGGAGTACTTTTCGTGAGTAGTGACTCTGATCTGAAAAAGTAAAAAAGCGATCAAAATCACGTTGCTTCGTGACCGTTAACGAACCAGAAATGACAAGGGTCCAACAATCTTTTCATTTTTACACGGTCGGAAAAGAGTTTAAAGACGACCGCCTCTCATTTACGTTTAACGAGTCGAGAGGAATAACTCGGCAATCTTTTCATCTTTAAACGGTCAAAAAAGAGATGAAAGAAGACCTCCATTTTTATTCTCTTTAGCGAGTCAAAAAGGAAAAAATACTCGGCAATCTTTTCATATTTTACAAGTTAGAAAAGAGCTTAAAGGTGACTCGGGTATAGGTTCATTTTTACACAAGCTTGAACCATGGAGAACTCTGCTTGGATTCGGTTTCATGTTTACACAAGCTTGAAACGAAAGACTATGCTTGTTATAAGTTCGCATGCCCCCAGCATAACGACGCAAAACGAGGTACATGCCCCCCAAGCTTCATTGCGTTCGAAAAAGTGGATGGAATGAAGGTTCACTCTCGAGATCTTGGAAAGACTCGACTTGTATTTTATGAGAGCTTAATCAAAAGACTCGATTGGAAAGGAGGAATTGTTTCATTTTTTAATGAGGTTGACCTAGGAAAAGAACTATCCTCATAACTCTGATTTCATTTTTTAACGAGCTTGACATGAGATTAAGAACTATGCTCGAACATATTGTTTCGTTTTGTAACGAAGTCGCCACAAGATCAAAACTATCCTCGGTACACCTAATTTCATTTTTTAAGGAGCTTGACATAGGAAAGCGAACTATGCTCCGCCCGAACTTCATCATAATGAACAGGAAGTTGGGGCTTCCAAGAGTGGCTCTCCCGGTGGGAGGTCAACATCTCAGAAGTTAGGACCCAATGCCCCTAGGACACTATGCACGACGGTGGCATCGCTGGATACAGGTATGGGATAGGTGGCCACGTAATTGATTTGCGGGGGGGCAGATACAACTGGTGGATAAAAACTAAGAGGGGACGACAACTGCGTAGGAGGCATCGGGGGACTAACGAATGACAATTGATTGATAGTCACCATTCTTCCATCGTGTGGAAAGCAAACCAAACGGAAAAACGAAGAGACAAGGGCCCCCATAGCATAAACATAGTCGTGACCAAGGAGAAGACTGAAATCTAGAACACATTGGGTAACCAACACGTCGATATAGACCGTTTTACCTCCCAAAGTAATAGGGAACTTTGGGAGGACTCCTAGAGATGGACAGGCTCCTCCGTCGAAAGCCAACAGATTCTGCGTGACTGGCCCGAGCTGGGGGGAACCTTAAGCTTGCCAAGTAGTGTACGGCATAAGAGTAACCGACACACCTTCATCCATAACAGTGATAGGTACTGCTTTATCACAGGCAAGTACCGTAATCTGGAAAGGCACATGGGATAGAAGGCGGAAAGCGGTTAGGTGACTCCAATCAAAGGAGATGGCCAAACTACTTGGTGGGGGAATCATATGATCGCCCCCATGCTCCATAGGAACCGAAGAGGGACTTTCGGGAGCAGTTGGGATAGGAGAGTCATTTCCAGACTCAGGGGAATCTGAGGAGACGAGAAGAACATGGGAATTATGCCCTTCCAAAACAGAGTGATCGGGTGGTGAACTCGAGTCAACACTCTTTCCGACAAATAGTTGGTCTGGAACAAGCTGGGTAGAGCCAGGTTCAGGAAGAGGAGGCTGGACAAGAGAGGAAGTTGAACCAATCTCGTTGTCAGCAGGGGGACGATCTGCAGCTGCTGAAAGATGTTGATATCTAACGGGGAGTTGGGGTGAGGGAGCCGCGAGAATTTCCAAAACGTTGGAGGCTTTATCCCTGAGCGGACAAAGGTGAAGGGGATGATTGCCTTCACAAAGTCTGCAAGGGATTCAAATCTTCCCTTTTCCTTTACTATTCCCAACTGATAGGGTAGCATCGCTGTGAGATTCAGAGGGCGATGAGGGGTGGGCTGGATCGCGGGACCATACTTCTAAGACCTTGGGAATGCCAGGACAATCGCGAAGAGGGTGGTCATCCTTGCACAATCTACAAGGAAACTTGACCTTCCGTGGAGGAGCAGAAGGTGGCCCGACTTCAGGTGTACTCGAGGGGGTAGCTGTGCTTTTAGCCTCTCCTTTGACAACCTTCTTCTTTTTCGTCTTCTTATTCTTCTTCTTAGCCACCTGGTTACTCGAATCGAGACTTTCAGCAGGCGAAGTAGAAGATGAGGACGTAGAAGTGGGCGTAGAAGGGGAGAGGTACACCTTAGAATCAACATGAGGTTGTTCAGGTGGAGGGACTAATTGATCAGTAGGTGAGATGGTAGGGACCAGAGAGGTTGAGAACAACCAAACAGGCAACCCAACAGTTAACCCTAGGAGGGACAACGTTGCCATGTAAGGAGCACCAACATTCCCGAGAGGAGGGAAATGACCAGGATTCCCGTAAGGGGGGGAACTTGGGTTGGTGAACCCTGAAAAAGTTGCCATCAAGAACGAAAAAGAAACCTACTCAAGCTATCGCGAACAAGACCTAACCGGGTAAATGTGAATGCAGCCGAATAATTTTTTAAGACATTAGGACATAAGTTGACCTTTTCATGTTTTAAGAGTCGAGAAAAGGACAAAAGATGACTCTAGTCACCTTCGAATATTTAATGAGCCCGAAGTGACAAATGCTCAATAGAGACTTTTATTTTAAGGAGTCCAAAAAGGATCAAAAAGTGACTACTCTGGAGAAACTAGGCAAGGGGTTTACCAGACAATCCGTAAAACTGCATATACATCTTAGCAATCATATGAAAGCCAAGGATTTTCCGTATGGCAGTCAATCTTCCCGAATGCCGTGTTCGGTGCGTTACGGCCTGTAAGGTGGCAGACAAGGCTTCCTGTGGATTAAGGATGATAACCTAGTGGAGTCTCCCCATATATACGCGACGGTACGTGGGAACACAAGTCTGTACTAGACCACAGTTGAGTCACACAAGGAGGAATCACCCAATCTTAATGCGAGAACAAAAGTGACTAGGTTTAACGACGCCGGAGCACGTCTCTAGCCTAGACCTCTAGAATGTGAGCGTTATGTTCCAATGCGTTGTTAGATTCATTCAGTTTATTTTAGAGTTGATCTTGTGTTAGGTTTCGGTTTTCAGGTCCTACCGTATGTAATCTCTTAAAATTGCCTAAATGCAATCTATATGCCAAAACATGTCATTTCATTCGATGAATGCTAGTTACGAGAGAGTTTAAGGGCTTTCACACAAATGAAATGATCACAAAAAAACAAAGAACTTCCCTAATGCAGCTAATGGAAATTAACAAACTTTTCTTTAAGATCACTAATCACTAATCAAAATGAAAAGCTTCTAATTCTAATTAACTAATACAAAGCAAAAGAGATTTTTCTTTTTTGTTGATGGCAAAATGCACTAAAAAACTTTGAGAAATGACAACAAACAAATCCTATTCAATACAAGAACATTCAGTTCCCTAAAATCACAAAGCAATCCCTCAAAAATGAGAAAAGTCCCAAAGACACAAATGAGCCGTGTAATCTAGGCCCAAAGCAAAACAAAACGGAATTCAAGTGAAAAAAAGGCAAGTCACTCAAATAATGCAATGAAACGATTAACAACCACTAAATGAGTGCAAAATAGCAATCAGAAAGTTGACTGGACCAATAGAAGACCAAAACTCCTAAGGAAGGCTTGACACACAAAGCCACTAGATGCCCTAGGGCTAGAAATGTGAAATCAATAGAAAATGGCAAACACCCAAAGGGTGAAGGTAATCTACACAATTGTAATCTATGCACAATTCACTTGAAAAGTATGCAAAGGTAATCTATGCACAAATGAGAATTCTAATTATGCAAGTGTGATCTATGTAAGAGAATTCTCAAACACAAGATGATTCTAATGTAATCTAAGAGCCAATCAAGTGCAAATCAAGAAAATTGGGTGAGAGTTCCAAAGATCAAAAAATAAAAACACTCAAAGGCGATTAACACTCATACAAAATTGTGAAGAGACTGAGACAAACCTCCAAGTAATGACCAAAGGAAATCAAATTAGGAATTTCTCAAAAGAGAGACTCAAAACCAGTCAAACTAGACCCCAACACACTCAGGTAGTTGAAAAAGATGTGGAAAGATACAAATCCAAGCTCAGAAGGCTGGAAAACAAGTGAACTGGAAAGTTTAACAGGCCTGGCGCGATTGTCAGGCCGTAACTTGCACTATAAAGGGATTGGCACGGGTTGTTAGTTAGCAACATGCGCCAACTGGCGCGACTTTCAGAGGAAAAACCGGGCTAATAAAGTTTGCCAAGTCAGAAAGAAAAATAAGCAGTCCAAAACTTGGTTTACAGTATCTAGGCAGGCCAGGAAGCAAGAGGCAACAAGAAATTCAATCCAGAAAGCTATCCAAGCAAGCAAACAAAAGAAAACCAAATAGGCAAGACAAACTCCAAATTGTTCGGTTCGTAAACCAAACCAGAGATTGACTGAAGTGGATTTGATCTACTTCACTAATGCAAAGCAATAGTGTTTCGAAGGCTATCTAGCCGTGCTTCAGACTCCGTCTAAATTTTACAAATCTAACAACAAGCTAAACTCCCTAGCAGAGTCGCCAAATTGTTGGAGAGGTAAGTCCCCTCTACGGATAGAGGCGATCCCTACTAGCCCAGAACGGGTCTAACAACAATCAAACAATGCTACCACGCAAGTTCCTAATTGCAAATAAAAGGTAGGTGATGAAGACCTACTTGGATTCCAACGCTTTTTTTCGTAGAAGAGACGTCGCCCATGCTCCTTTGCCTTGGCCGGTCACAGTCCTCCACTATCCTCGTGAATGGACACCTGCACACAAAGAGAAAAACACAAACACAAGCGTGAAATCTAATAAATGCAATTATACATCAGTCAGGAAGGATATAACTCAACATTAACCATTACAAAGACAATGAGAGTGGAACCATAATGATAGTCATCTATTATTAATAATAAAAAAAGGAGAATACAACCAGCGTCCTGACGTCAAGTCCTCGTTTGGCTGGGTGCTCAACTACACAAGTCTTGCAAATCTTGAAGGGATGAGGGACAAGCCTCTCTCTCTTTGGTGACAAGATCTCCTCACTTAGGTTAAGCCTTATGGACACAAAGAAGGCTCTCGTGACTCTAATCTCTTGATATCTTCCTTTCAGCACCAGTATTATTACTACTACCACTACCACTACCACTAGCTTGCTCAAGGCATGGAGACAAGATTTTATAGATGAGAGAGGAAGGGATAAGATCAATCACTACAATCATGGATTTGGATTCATCACTTGAAAACTTCCATGGAAGGGTGGCAAACTACTTCCCATTCAAGGAGATTCGAAGCCAAACCATCCTCACTTAACATAGATTCAATTGGTGAATGAGTTGGAGAGAAATTTCGGAGGTTGATTGGTCAAAAACTTTGCCCAAACAGGTTGGTGCGATTGCGACTCTGGGACAGAGCGCTAATAGCGCGCCCCTTTTTAGAGGATTTTCCCCATTGGCGTGGGAAGAACACAGTGGTCCCGCGCTAATGTAAAAAGGGCTATTTTTATGGGCAAACTGTAGGATATGTCTTCAGGGCATGTGAAGCTCATATTCAGAGGGGAATGATGCAAGTGGTTTCAAGTCTTGTCACTTCTCAAAAGTCCCGGAATGCATCCTCCAAGGTGCAGGAGAGGGGTAACAGGGATGGTGACAAATGGTGACAAATTACTGTGTAACAAGGAATGATGGTGATGTTCATCCCATGGCCCGTGATCTGGAATCATGACCTCCATGACACTCTTTTTAGTAGAGAATACTCAAGAAAAAGGATTAGAAGACATGCCATAATCCAATGACCGATCTGCCTAATTACTCAAAGAAGAGGTGTAAGCCGCACAAGCTAAATAGATGGCTTCATAATCTAGCTCAATGACACTAAGCAGCATTTGGTTGCCAAAAATTTGGATGTTAGTTTCATTAGGTACAATCTAGGGATCAACCAGGATAGTAGAAGATGATATTTTTATATAAACAACCAAAGATAAGTTGTTGGGAAGGATAGGAGGAGGGAGTGAAAAGGTTACCATAAGTGAAGAATCCTTCAACAATCCAACTCTGACATGCTAATAGGAATGTAGATTTTCACCTACAAGAGGGACACTTCCTAACATGAGAATCAAAGGTGAAAAAGGTGAGTTTATCTATGGCTACAATCTTGCCTTTATGAGGAAAGGCATTCATACGGAAGTAAGTCAAAACAATGGAAGCCATATCATAAATCCACATATGTCCCAGTAGAATATTATAATTGAGAGATCCGTCAATAACTTCGACTTCTATGGAAACAATTTTTCCCCCGAGTTCTACTTGGAGGGAATTCAGAATCCCACAAGGTTTGCACATTCTTCCATCAAAGGCTTTCAATGTGGTGGTTAGTTGACTCAATTGAGGTGAACCATTCATCTTCCAACAAGACATGGACATAATGCAGGTCGAGGTTCCCTCATCCATAATAGAGCGATGATTGTTCTTACCATGGATGACGAAATGAATTATCAAAGCTAACTAAGTTGGAAGTCGAGGGGTATAGTTTTCATGAGAGAAAACCACTAGGTTGGAATCCGATGGATCCACATATCCCAAAGCTAATAACAAGGATTCATTTTGGGTGGGGTAGTTCTGCAACACTTCAAAAGTTTACATAGCTGATGGAGACTGAGCCAAGTCTTCAACTACGTTATAATTTTGGACAGCTCTTGAATGAGGATTGAAACCAAATCTATGAATAATTCCCTTCAGAGACTTGATAGTCAACTCCACAAGAATTAGAGGTGGAGTAGGATCAGATGAAGGAGATTCTAAACTGGCAAGTTGATTGGTATCCTAACCATTCAGTGGATTCACATTACCATAGTCCTTTTTCCGACTGGCCACCATAACATCAAATTTCAGCTTCGAGGAGGAAAGCATAAAAATCATGTTAGAGGAAGAAGGGTCCTAAGAAACCATATGTGTCTCCTAATTGGGAAGTGGGTTGGTCAACACAACAAGAGAAGTAGAAGATTTAAGAAACTGATTCACTTCAGTGTAATGTGGACAATCACATGTAAAGTGATCCTTGTTGCAAATTAAGCATGAGTATTGACGCTTTCATTTCTCATTAGAGGATTGATTAGTTTGTTTATCCTTTGGTGAGGGATCTTTCTTTTTCTTATATTTTCCTTTCTTCTTGCTTCCAAGTTGCTGTTGAGGCTTGCCATAACAAGATGAAACAACATTTATCTCAGAAGTAGAAGCCAAAAGAGGATGGGATTGAGGGTTTTGAGAAGGTGTAGTAAGAGTAATACCAGATGGTTTACTCGCCAACTGCAAACTCGAAGAACCAATCACGCCATCAACAACATGAGACTCTTTACTAGGTGGAAAAGGAACAATATTCGAAGGTCTCAAAGTTTTTGGTATCTTTTCATAGAGTGTTCCAGATTGGGTATAAACAAGGTCCAAATATTGTGCACAAGAAATAGCTTTCTCTTCGGTCATGACTCCACCTTTAGCCACATATTCTATTATACGGGCTAACAGAGATTTGACAAACCATTCCACTAACAATTAACTGGGGACATAAGTCTTGAACAACTGACGAGAACGTCTCCACTCATGAATGTGATTTGAGATGTGAGTGGAATCTAATTGTTTGAAGTTGGTCAAGAGTTATTTTCTAGTTTAGTATCTAGTGGGAAACTGAAAATGTGTGAGGAAGGTGGTGGCTAAAGTGCTGAAATCGTGCAACGAAGCTCTACGTAATTCAATATACCATTTAGCTACAGTACCTATAAGCATTTGTTTGAAAATATAAAGTTGAATAGAGTCATCATTAAGGGAGTTTGAAGAATAACATAGGTGATATGTCATGACATGCGTCGACGAGTCTTCTCCTGGATTCCCATTGAATTTTGGGATATCAAAAGGAATTTAGTGGGAATAATCAGTCACCATGGTGAATGATCAATGGGGTCATTAGTGAGTTGAGTTAAGTTTGGAAATTGGAGAGTAGCCACAAAAAGAAAATACCGATTAAAGTCCGAAGGATGGCCTAGATATGAAGGAATAGCCTGGGCAACAAGCACTTGCATCCCTGGATAAGGAGGGTTCTGATAATAAGGAACCTGGATACTAGGATGGGGAGGATTCCGATAACCAGTATACAAGTGGCCTTGTTGCCCAACTCCAGGATGACGATAAATTTGTTGGAATGGCTGGGTTTGGGTTTGCTAGCCTTGGAAAGGAACTTAATGAATACCTTGATATGGTCCACATTGTTGCCTGATGGGGGTTTGCATGCCCCATCATAAGGTGGGTTCAATTTGGATTGCGCCATACTATGAATAATATTACCTATCAAAACTTGAGGAGTACCTTGTCCAAGTGGTTGAGAATGTAAGGTACCTTGTATATGATGGGTAAGCGGAACCTGGGAAGTTCCAAATACCTAGGGAAAAGGTTGTGATGGAAAAACAACCTGTAAAGGTTGGATCACATGTAGTTGAGCTTGTTGTGGTGCTTATGGATGGATAGGAATTCGAGATAAGATGGTGTAGGTTGGGGATTCAACAATCGATCCCAAAATGAACCAGGTTGAACGAGTAAAATAGGTTGCCAAAAAATGACAACCATTACAGGATAAGGAGGACTATAATAGGGGATGATGGAGGCAATCACGGTCTAGATGGAGGGTACCCAACATAAGAAGAGTTACACCATTGAAAGTAGCCTTTCCCACTAGTATAAGGGCAAGCCTGATGCTCGATTGTGGGTGTGGATGGAGGGAGAGGAGTAGGATATGAGGCACTCATAAGATAATTACCAGAGGTTATTCCCAAATTAGATGACATTGGAGAGGTCCAAGGACTGGAAGATGCACAAGAAAAGGTACCAGATAAAGACTGATAACCAGGTGGGATGGACGGGCCACCATACATATGTGTTTCTGGAGAGGTTCCAAATACAGATAAGGAAGCAACATTCAATGTCTCAACCATAGTGGTGGACACGAGCTGAGAGGTTGGATCAGTTCCAGTCATGGTTAACAATCCCAATGAATATTTCTACAAGAGATCTATAGGTAAGTCCAAAGAATCAAGCAAAGGAGTTTGTGTCAGAGTCTGAAGAGTTGGAAAAGGATCAATCTAATAAAAATGGAATCCTTCCCAATGAACAAGAGTAGAAGGACAAGGCTCTTCTTGTGGGATCTCTTCAATACTCACAAGTCTGTGTGGAACGGGTTCACCGTCAGGTCCAAGATATTTAGGTTCTATCTGAGACAAAGGAAGAGAGGAGGGAGGTCTTGAAGTAACATGTGAAGATGGTTGAGGCTCCTCAGGTTCAACAACCTCAGGAATCAAAGTGTCTGACTTAGTAAAGTCAGGTTCAATGACCTCAGGAAACAAGATTTTAGGGACCTCTGTTTCTATTGTGTCAGTGTCATCGTCAAGTGGAGATGTAATCTCGGGATCATAACTCAAAGGGATAGATGATTTTGGTGGATCAATATCAAGAGGAGGGCCAAAAGTAGTTCCTGAAGTTACTGATTCAGTAGTTTGCATATTTTTATGCTTTTGGCGATGTCCAAGAGTAGCCTATAGTGGAAGAGGAGGCTTGTTTTTCATTCTACGCGAACGATGGGGTGGGGGATTTTGTTTTTCCACATTGGATAATAAATTTTATTAATTAACATAAAAAGAAATAAATCAAAAAGAGGTTAATCTAGGCATAAAGGATTACCAAGCAAACTTGAACTGCAATATACACCTTGGCGTACCATGGACTTAACGTATGACAACCAATATCACCAAATGTTATGTTTGGTGTATCACAGTATACAAGGTGAAAGACTCAATTACCTATGGCTGGATAACAACCTATAGGGGACTCCCAAAATATACTCTACGATACGTGGGAGTGAAGTCCGTAGTAGTGTTGTCTAATGTGTAACTGTTCAATGAGAGCATTTCCATATAATTTACATGTGTGGAGCACTATCTAATACACCTAAAGATATGTGGAGAATGATCCTATACACTCACATACGTGGAACGAGATTTCACCCCCGAGAGGCAAAACTAGAAAACAATGACAACTCCTACGTTTAACAACGTCGAAACACATCTCTATCCTAGACCTCTAAATGTTGCGTTAATGTTACAAATGCTCCTTAGGTTGATTCAATAAATTTTACTGTTTATCTTTGATTAAGTTTTAGTTTTGGGCTCACCGTGAATGTCACCTGAATATGCTAAAATGAAAATCTAGCATGATAAAATGGAAATATTTCTATTTCAATGAAAATCTAGCTAAGGAAGGGAAGAAACAATCAATATGCATCAAACAAGATGGAAGTGAGATTTCCATTTTAATGCAATTGTTCCTTTATCAATTCACACACAAAACCCTAAATGCCAACGTAAATTATTTTCTTTTCAACACACTTTCGAAATGAAGAAAACTAAGATGCAAGTGTTTAATCACTGATTCAAATGCACTTTTCAGAATGAGGTCTGAAACAACAATTCATCCAAGTGACCAATGACCAAACAAAATCAGTTTGCAAGCGACCAAATGATAATAACAAAGAAAAATCAAAACCAATTCTTACCAAATTAAATCAAACACAAATGCAAACCAAATGGAGGCTTTAGAGAGACCACAAGACACTCAAGACTCAGGGAAGGTCAACTGGAAGTAGATTGATCAAAGAGACACTAAAAAATAAGTGAAAGTTTTATGCAAAAATAGGGGCCAACACTGGTGCAAAAGAGGCACTAGTGCTTTGAAACACAGGTACAAAGTGGGTCGATGTGAGGTGCAATGATCTTTCAAAGGCATTGGGGGAGTGTTGGTCCAGGGATAGAGGATTTAGACACAAAAATTGCAAAAGAGACTAAATGAAATCACTTCCTAGGTCTGTTCTTGGCTCGGTAAAGAAACAAAGGTCCATCAAGGAGGTAATCAAACACAATGTAGAAAAGAACCACCAAGGGAATACATCGTTCCCCAGTATGGTCACCAATTTATTATATGGGATGTACGATTGCGGACAAAAGTATCTCCCCTAGGTTTGGTGGCTAACCTAGAACAACATAGAGATAAGGAACCCAGTGCTTTCCATAAAGTAAATAGATAACAATATGAAGCCTACTTGGAATCCATTGTGGGCTTCGCTCCTTCTTTAGCTTGAATGCTCCAATTTGAGCTCCAATTTTCAAAATTAGAACCTACAGAGTCAGATAACACAAGCCAAGAAAGTACGAGATCTATCGAGTATCATCTAAATACTCTATTCAATAAATCAACATGGCATTGAAATACATGAAATAACAACATCACATATAGGGAAACAAATAATTCTTTGCAATAATATAAATGTAAGGATTTCACAACAATAAATAGGTGTTGATCTTATAGAAGAGCTCCTCCAGGGATGACTTGTCTTTTCCTTGTCACAATGTGCACCTCCAATCATCCTAAATGCATGAAATGGAACCTCTCAAGACAATAGCATTAGGGTAGAATCACTCAATAAAATCCAACCTCTTGCATATTGAAGGCTTTAAATATATAGAGGAGTGGGGTAAGTTGGGAGTTCTTATCCAATTACCAATCTAAGGTTTTATATCCACCTTTGATGGGAGGATGGGATCAAAAGATAAGGGATGGAAATCCAAATTAGGGTAGCATAGGATCTAGATGTTTTATCTAAGGTAAATGGTTGTAACAAATTATGGAATATTTTGGAAGAGGGGGCTTCCAGAATTTATCTCGTTTCCCCAAATTTCTAGAAACAATGTAGGTGCAAAGTGGAGCAACCTGTAGGTGATCAACGCAGGCCACATTGGAGCAACCTATAGGTGAACGATGTCCAACAAGAGGCCAGGGAGCGTTGGTCCTAAAACTGGCTTAGATGATGCAGTGTCAGGCATAAACTCTAGGGAATGAAAGAGGCATTCTTAGGGCTTTCTGCAGATGATGACAAGGGGGAGTAGGATGTTGATTGATCCCATTAGGAGGCCTATTGACTAGATGTGACAAAGTGGCCTATAACAATATTGCGAAAGGGAAATATAAAACATGTTTCTATCTTGGATTATTAGGCTCATTTCTTTGGGAGTAAGAAGGTAGGTGGTTTCTGTGGTAGTGGAGCTTTGCTTATTCATTTTTGCTAATAAAAATAAAGTGAAAGCTAGGAAAAATACCGAAAATAAGATGGTTGATGACCTAGAATGGTGTGTTAACTTTATGTTGTGAAAACCCTTTCTGCACAATTCTTTCTCTTTTGGTTTAGTAGTCTTCACTCTATTGGATAACTCACAAACATGAAGGTTTACCCATCTCCATTTCCTTTTAGCCTTGAATTTTCAATCTCCGAATACATGGAAGCCTTTCATTGGAGTAAAAGGCACCTAGAAATCATTTTCCTAATTTTTTGATGGTCAAGTTAAGATACAACATGACAAAATCACCTTCCACTTCACCTGCCACATCATTTCCCTATTAGATACCCTGTTACAAATCATTTGGTAAGTCAATGTGTTTTCTCCATCATCTATTCTATTGGATGCATGTTCCCCTATCACATTGCACAGTCAATTCAACATTGTAGTGCTTTCTGACATCACAATGTGGATAAGTAAAGATGTTTAGGGGGGTCCCTTGGTTGTTTTAGAATCATCGAGGAGAAGGGTGCGATAGGGAGGACCCAATGTACTACTAACACATACAATTGATGGAATGCCACTTGGTATGATTTTTGTATCCCCCCTACCCCATATTATTCATCGAAGAAGTTGGTGGGGGATTATTAATGGCCATTTATTTCGTGCACCTTTCATTAGATGTGTGTGCCATTTAACCCAATCTTTATTAACTAGTAAAAACTTGTAAAAACATGTAATTACATTTGATTAATACCATTTCTTTGAATTTTTACAAATTTTCAGAAAAATCGATGGGTAAACACATAATTTTCAAAACCTAGGTCTTATTATTTACACATGAATCATGAAAAATTCACTTACTACAACATTTACCTTGAATCAAATAGTTGACTAGGATTCTATAGATATGTGGTAATAGGGATGGTTTTCAGATGGTACATTTTAAAAATTTATGGAATTTTTATTTGGAGGAGTTGAAAAAGGGCCATATTCATATTAAGAAGGAGTTAGAATATTTTTGTGGGTTAATCAATAGGATTTGGGGGAACTATACAACTGGATTGGGTTATATTCCTTTGAATTATGAGGAATGTCACAACTCAAAGTGGTTGTGATCAAATCTCTACAAGATAGGAGGCACAAAAAAATCTAGCATACACATGGTTAGATTTGATTAACACAATTCTAACCATGGAACTACTTCAAGAGGGATATGTATAGGGCCCTAGTTATTGCATTTTATGTGAAAATTATGAAGAAACCATCCTACAAGTGGCCATATTCTATTATTTGACTTTCTAGGTATGGGTAGGGACTAAAAATACTTATGTCTTGGAAATGCTTAGTTCAAATACAATATAGAACATTACTTACAAATTTGGTTCTAAGGCTAGGATCTCAAGGAGCTTAGAGGAATTTTAGTACTTGTGCTTTGGGCATATGGCTAGCTCATGATGCACTTTTGTTTGAACATAGAATTATCCCTTCATTTAAAAATTTTATATAGATTATTGTGACATTTTAAGTTCTAAAATGGATTATAAAAGTTAAATTACTCCACAATTGGGAATCTTTCAGGTTGATAGGTTATTTCCATAGGGTTTCTTTGATGGGATTATTGAGGAAATGATCATAAAGAAATCTAAGGGGATTTTATTTCTAGAGGTGAGGCATTTCTATAAAATGATCATAAAAGAAATCTAAGGGGATTTTATTTCTAGAGGTGAGGCATTTCCAGAAGTTTAAGGAAAATTTGAGCATTAGATCTAATAATTATGATGATTTTTTGGCTCTTAAATCATTAATGATGTTGACAAGTCAAAAGGGCTCAATATGTTGCAAATGTACAATGATTTGATGTTCATGATAAAGTATATGAATGGGGATGAATATATTCAAGATATCACTCTTCATCCTTTGTTGGAAATATGATTGAAAGAGAATCAGTCATAGCTTAAGCCAATTAATTTTACTCACATATATAGAGAACACAATGTTGTAGTTGAAACATTATCCAAAAAATTCCAACTTCAAGATCCTAGGTTTCTTCTATTAGAAGAAGGTATTGATGGGTTGTCAACTAAAAATAGACTTAAAATTTGATAATAAAATTACTTATATAATCATGGGTTTTAAAAAGTATTTGAATCAATGGTTGGAGCTTATTATTTTTGGTAGTTTTGGTCCTTCTACAATTTCTTGAGAAGATTGTTACTATGCCTAAACATTTGGATGTGACTGGTAGTTTTTGAAGTGTAGGATGAAAAATCATAGGCATACAGATTATTGCAATTTTTTTGGACTTGGGAGGTAACGAGTTAATCCCTTTTTGTTGTACTCTCTGATTTGGCACATGAAGAATGTGATCTATATTCTCTCTTCAATATAAATTGTGATTTTTCTTAGAAAAATATATAAATGCATTAAAGTCTATTTTCAAGTCCTTTAAAGTCAAAAGTGGTTATATACATTAGTGAGAAATGACATGTTTTTCACTAATGGGTAAGGTTAAACTCTCATGAGGGACCTTCCTGCAAACATGGGGTCACATGGAGTTAGTGGTCAAACATATAGTTTTTATCCCATAATTCATGTCATGGGAAACACATTGGTGCTTTCCTTGATTCCAAGGATGGTACACAAGGTACACAAGATTATGTAAAATCTTAAAACTTTGTCATGTCACTTACAAGCGTAAAACCTAGATGGGGAGGATAACACTCCATTACAGAACCACTTGGGCTAGAGCTAATTAAGAGTGGTTAAACTTGTACTTGCACCCAAAAAGAATATATTAAGTGGTTTTGTGACTTATATACACATAAGTGGATCAAATCCCACCCCCGTGATCTTCAACTCTTTAGCCTTGAATGTTGGCTAAAGTAGTTATGAGCTAGACATGTAATCTCTCCCCCAAGTTGGGGAGGTTATAGATTCAAATCTCTTCATCCCATTGGATTTAGGTGCTTGGAAGTTAGGCACTAGTGGTTTACTTGGTTACCACACATCGACAATGATGAAGTATGAAAAATAAATTAAAAAATAAAGATAAGACTTGTTACTATAAATAGCTTAAGGGATTAGGTTGATTGGTTGTCATCAATATCATTTGGTATTTGGCTAGTTTTGTATTGATAAGTATCTAGTTTGAATACTCTCGGGCGAAGAACATTATTCTACACCAATGATTTTGTTAAGAGTACCATACATAAATATTAAAACACATCCCTTGGATTTCTTTATGAAAATTTCATGGCAAAAGAGAAAATTTTATAACATGAAAATGACATAAAAAATTAGTCATTTAAATTTAATATAACTTATATATATATATATATATATTATTATATATATATTTATATATTATATATATATATATATATATATATATATATATATATATAATAAAATATTGTAAGCCCAAATGGTTAGTTCAAGTGATGTGACTTCCCTTGCTAAAGTAGCATTGATAAAGGAGAAGGTGTTGGGAGACATTGGAATCCATCCCCAACTCATTATCTTTATCATTATTAAATTTACACTTATCACAATTTACAAATGTAGTAAAATTCCTTCTTTTTTTGTCAAAAAATTGATCCATAAACTGCCATGGATATTCCACTAGATATTTCTTCACAATAGATCTGATAAAATTATACTTAAAAATATGAAATATACAATATGAGGATCTCTTTAGATTTTTGGATTTGTAAATTACTTTCTTTTTTCCCGAAGAAAAGGTACCTGTATTCTCATTATGAAATAAGGAAAATACATTCATCAAATACACAATTTTCATGTGCATTATGTATGGATCTATCCTAATCCATCCATGGTCAACCATTACAAAGAATATATAACAGAATATGTATATCCGAGTATACTAACAATCCAAATCATTAAAAAAAACAAAAAAGTATGTTCTTGTTTTAATCAAACACAGTATAATGTATGTATGTCCATTAATAGAAAAAAAAATATAATAGTGTCATGTAAAGGGGCTACATGAAAATTAATATAGTATATAAATAAGCACGCACAATTAAAAAAGGGGCCCCTTTTCATAAGGGTGAAGATGGTACTGAAACTGTGCTACTTCGTGAGACTCTTCCACCAACCATAGACCCTAATCCAAAAGGATGCCCTATTTAGAAAGCCACTTAGCAGTCTCGTTCGTCTCCCAATAAACATAATAGCATGTGAAAGATGTAAAATATAATATGATACCCTGAGTTTCCTCCACAATATCAACAAGAAATAAATTTTTGCATGTTTGAATCATGTTTAGCTAGTTAAAAACAATCAAAGAGTCCCAAAATCACTGAAGGTGAGTAACACCTCGATCAACAAAAAAATATATAAGGGCATGCCAAGCATTGATCTTAGCCTAGTTGTCAGAACTCCAGCCCAGACCCACCTAGACATGAAAAGTGTGGTTATCATTTATATGAAGGAAAAAACCCCACCACAAGTGGGTTCATCCCCTTGCGATGCATCGTCGAGAAATCACCAAGGCCGTGATGGATCAAGTTCCACATGAAAAACATGCCAAATAGAGTGATTCTTCTGGCCCTTTATAAAATGAGCAAGAATCACAAGGTCCCCAACCACAATATTATTCGAATTAGATGGAAAATCTATGAATATCACTTTTTTCCGTGCAATCCAAATGCCCTAGTTAAGGATTAATGGAAGAGAAAGGAATATTTTAGTGTTCTTGTCCACCATCCTCCCCCTCCAAGCACTAGAGAAGGTAAGGTCGGTCCACTGATAAAAGGGGCCCATAATAGATTTTCATGTGTCCCACACTCGAACAACAAATGAGCAAAGGAAGAAGAGGTGATCAATAGTTACACAATTTTCTATGCATAATGACCACCAACCAGTCTTGACCTTATAACAATGTTGCATAACGTCCCAAGTTAGCAACTTTCCCATCCTGATATCCCATACCAATAATTTCACTTTTTTCGAACATCTGGATTTCCATAGAGTCCCCCACCACCAATCCAATTCATGTGCTTTCTCGATCATGCTACAACAAAGGTAACCAATATTTAGAGCATAAATGGAGTGAAATGCCAAACAAGTTCATTCTTGTGATCACAAGGACAAATGTGGGATGTTTGCAAGGCAACAATATAATGTTGTCATTCCACCCTTAGAATTTGTGGCATAAATATATCCCAAGCCTCTTTCCGCCCTTATCACCATAATGTGGTGCGATCTAGGGAATCAATATGAGACAAGCATGATATGCTTAATTCCCGCAAATAGGAAATAAGGGGAGGAGGAAGAGCATGATCTTGAAGGCATCTAGGCCACGAATCATTTCTAATTTACATACAATAGCCATTACAAACCTTCCATGCTAGACCCAATGCCACCGCATCAAAAGTATGGAGTATAACCCTCCAAATCACTGAGATGTTATGTATCAACTTGATTGGATATCAAACCTAGACCTCTAGGGATAGAAGAGCAATATAATTCTGAAATATCACTAGTGATCAAAGGCTCTAAGAAGAGAGAAGTCTCCAAGCTCTTTTAGGAGCCAAAACTTTTGATAATAAGAAAATATTTTTGAGGCCTCATCCCCCAAGAAGTTTTGGGACAACCAACCTATTCCAAGGAACCTAAGGTAAAAAAATTGATCTAGCGAGCCAACCAAAATAAATTTAAAGCACAACCTCTGTATTTTTTCCAGAATGCCCCTAGGAATCCAAGTAAGAGACATCCAATAAACTGGTATAGCTTCCAATATCAATTTAACCAATACCAATATGCCAACCTTGGACAACAACCAAAAGCATCAAACACTGAGCCTGTTTTCCAGCATCCCCAAAAGCCAAAGCAAGTCTCTTTCAAGATAATTATTCAACTTCAATCATAAGCCAATATACTTGAAACCAAAATCAAGAGAAATAATTTCATAAGGAAAGATGGATCAAATATAGGCAATCTCCAAAACCCCCAGATTATGTGTGGAAATGGAATACTTCCTGGCATTGATCTCCATCCTAGTCACAATACCAAATAATCTCATAATATCAACCATTTTATTTATACTACATCTCGTTCCATTGCAAAATACAAGGATGTCATAAATAAATAAGAGATGTGTTATGGCCATCATCTGGGCAACAAATACCCCCTGAAATTCTCTACGTTGGACTACATCTTTGATCAATGTTAGGCTAAGACTCTTGGTGACATTAATAAATAAAAGATGAGATAAAGGACACCCCTATCGAAGACCACATTGAGCATGGAAATTTTTTGATGTAGAGCCATTTATCAGAACTGAAGGAGACAAATTTCAAACATCCCATGCTCCACTTAATGAAGTGAATATCAAATCCCACCTGTGTAAGGAGAAGGAAAATGAAATACCATAGAATGAATGTTTTCATAGGCAGTAACATATTTGTGTTGAGAACTTCTAGAATCCTATGTGCATTGTTTGAAGAGCCCCAAACAATGAGCTCTTCAAATAATGTGCACATGATTCCAGAAGTTCTCAACACCAAATGAAAGACCAGTCGACTCTGTCATATTCTTTAGATAAATCAATCTTGAATATCACACCCTTTAGTTTCAGTAGTTTAATACTGTGTAAATCGTCTTATGTCACCCCAATGGACCCATGTATTTGTAGACCTTCCAAAAACCCAAATTTCTCTTGAGATATAACCTTTGAGAGTATAGGTTTTGATCTGATGGGAAATTACCTTGGATATGACTTAATAAACATAATTACAAAGGAATATTGGGTGAAACTCCTTGTAAGATGATGGATTGTCAAACTTTGGAATAAGGGAAATGAAGGTTGAGTTAAAATAGGGTAGGATACACCCATCCATATGGGCCTCATTCACCACCTATAGTAGCTAAGTCCCCATAAAATAAAAAAAGAACATAAAAAATTATGTTTCCTAGCCATCTGGGCACGGGATCTTGCCTTTATGAAATTTTGGAGGACCTCTTTAAGATATGCCTTCAAAACCTCCCCCATCAAGTCTTGGTTTTCATCATCCTCAACAAAGCGTAGAAAGAATTGGGCCACTCAAATGATCTCCACAATATTGATCTCTCGGGCCACTTGGAAGATGCCCTTGAAGTTTTTCACCCCCAATTCAACAAGCCCTTCAAATTTTGTTACCTCACTCCCTCCTTCATGCAACATCCCCCAAATAGTATTTTGTAATTTCCTTCCTTTGGAATAGGCATGGAAAAATGTTGTATTCTCATCTCCATTGTCCATTCATATGGCCTAAATTTTGAGACGTCATGTCTCTTCCTACTTTGCTAGAATCTCCTTCTTCTTGGATACAAGACTGTGAAAGGAGTAACGCAACATCTGTGAGTGGAAACACTTAAACCCCAACTCAGAGAAATCTTGTATCAACTCTTCAATTTCTAACAATTCCTCAATATCCTTCCTTTTTAGAGACGCATCCTAGTCTTTTACCACCCCTTTAATGTGCTTAATATTTTGTGCAAATTGACCTGCATCAAAGATACTCATACGACCATTGAAAGGATGCCAATTTTGTTTGATAAAATCATAAAAAGCCCCTTCCTTTAACCAGTGAGCATTCCTATTAAAAGGGTTTGATAATTTGTGAACAACCCTTTTGAGATCCATGTAAATTGGACAATAATCAGAAATGTCCCATGACCCCACCCATTGTCATATGTGTGGAAGGGATTGCATAGTGGATTCAACCACCAGATACTGGTTAAGCCTCTTGGCTACCTAATTCACCTCCGCCCATTAATTGTTCCATTTAGGCTTTAATTGAATTAGGGTAATATCAATCATCGAGCAAGAATTCAATTTGTATGGAAAATAGTCAGAAAGTGTATCTCGCTTCGCCCACAAACCCCGTGAATTTGCATCCGCCAATGAGAATTTTAAGTCCCCACCCAAAGTAGGTGGGAATATAGCAGAAGGGAGATCCAAAACAATGAGTACTAGAAATCAACATGGCCATCATAAGGTCCATATATATTAAAAAAGGTGAAGACTGGATCCAAATCTGATGAGTAACCCACCATCCCTAGGCCTGATTAGATACTCTAAATATTTTGAAATCAGACCTTCTAACCATCCCACCCCAAAGAAAGGCCCCCTGAATGTCCTCACACATCACCATCAATAAAGTGCCAAGAGGGAAACACGCGCTTGAGTAGGTGAACGACATCATGCCCCAATCCCAAAGTTTCTTGAAGAAAAATAACATCAGGCTAGTCCAAAGAGATAAGCTACTTAATCGCCAGTTTTTTAGGCACATTGGGCAACCCATGACAATTTAGAGAAGAAATTTTCATAAGGGAACCCCTTGAAGGCCTTCATTTCTCTAAGTTCCCCATATAATGGTCATTGGAAACCTTCCTCCACTTCAATGCAAGCCTTTTGTTTTTCGAAGGAAATATGAGATTTCCACCCACACCCTTTAGCAGAAGACTTCAACAAGGAGATGACACAGAAAACTAGGAGGATCCTTCAAACCCAAAATCACCAATTTGGATCAAAGTTTATGTAAAATTTCAGCCTCACCCTGTTGATTTTTTGTAGCTTGGGAGATAGATCAAGGGTTTGGAGGTTGGAGCTCCACAAAAACATTTGTGGGTATGAAATCCAAGCCTATGAGATTTGCACCCAAGATGGTGGGTGTGAATCTATGATGATTTTTGGATATATGATGATTTAAGGTGATAGAGGATCCTAAGGGTAACCGGAAGCATAAAAAATCACTCAAATCCGAGGTCTAGAACTTGAGATATGTTTTTTTTAGTGAAGTTGGGGGTTAATGTGGCACCAAATGGAGATCAAATTTACATTTTTGAAGTGTCACAAGTTAGTCTTAACACCACATGATATTTTATATATAGGAGTGACATTTGAGGTCATTCCTACACATCCCAAGTGCATTCAAAATCAAGATTGGCTCTGAAATCGGCAATGAAGGAGACAACAAGGATGGAAGGATGGAACCTCGAGTTCTTGGGAGGATACCTTTGTTTTAAGGTGAGAGTTTATCTGTGAGAAAGACAACAGCCCTGAGGAACCTTGTATGAAGGCAAGGAGATGGTTTAGGATAGTTTATCCCTTTAATGGACTGCGAGTTTCCTTGTTGGTGTAACCGCAAATCAGAGGCAAGGATTGGGATTTGTTTTGTAGTGTTTTGTTGTGTAATTGTATTCTGTTATTGGGTCATAGGGAGGGCTACTACAATAGTAGCTTGGAGGCACATAGAGGAGGGCCAAGAGGCCTATTTTAGGTCTCCCATCTCAATGGAAGCCAACCAGATGAGGCCGCAATCAAAATATAGGGTACAACCTTGTATTTGAGAATTGTTTCCCTTGTTGTAGCTGACTGTGGATTGCAGTGGGTGAGTTTTGCTAGCCCTAAAAAGATGCGTGGAGGAGGATTGAAGGAGTAGTAAATGAAGTGACTTAGTGGAACAAGAAGGTACAAAAATTTGAGAATTGGTTTATGGTTGTTAGTGTTCCCTAATCAATGCTCTAGGTTTTGTAAATCCCAAGGACAAGAGAACAACACCAAGGAGTTGCAAATGGCCTCTTAGCGATGATTAAATGATAGGTGGATGGGTGTCCTAGGAGAAGACAATTTGATGGAGTCTGTTGGCAGTGAAGAGGAGGATTTCCTAGGTGTGAGGATTCCCTAGCCAAAGGTAGATGCTATAGCGAGTATTGGTCACTCGTGGACTATTGGAGGTCAGCATAAGATTGGGCCAAGTATATACATTGGATTGTGAATTTATGGATTGTTGGATGACAATGTGATAGTTTCCAAGTTAGAGCCTAGTGTGCACCATATTCATGGAATTAGATGGTTACTAGAGTGGCACAAGAAGAGCTCAAGGGTATGATCAACCAGGAGCAGATTGAGAAACCCTAGACTTGTGTGTGGAGAATGACTTTAACAACAGATGATGGGTAGTCCTCCCAACTCATGTTCATTGTGGGAGATGGACATATTGTAGTGATAGGTGGCATCCCTTCATGCCCTATGTTGGTCTTCATTGGATAAATGCAGGAAGACCATAGTAGGTTGAAGTCCCTGAGTAGCTGAGGAGCATTAGTGAGAAGCTTAATAGTTTTTGACAAACAAAGTTGTGAACAACTTGACAAGAGTCTCGATGTGTTGTTCCCTTGATGGGCTAAGGAACAATTAGTAAGTAGATTGATAACCGAGGTTTAGTGGCCAGATGGACTTGGAGAATAGATAGAGGTAGGAGCTACAGATTGAGATATGAAGGACCGGGCAAGTACAAGGTATGACCGAGAAGAGCTGAGAGAGCTCGCTACATTAGCCAGATGGTTAGTCTATCTTGTATGGGAAGATTGGCTTTCAATGGACTGACACCAACCCTAGTTTTATGTCTTGTATCAGTGGATGTATGAGTGCCATTATACCTAGTACGGGAGCCCTAGACTGTTGTATTATATGTTGATTAATATAACAAAGTTGGGTTGAAAATTATAATTTTTTTTCTATATTTTGTGCACTAGTAGATTTATTGTTGTTTATATTCTGCTATGCAAAAGTATTTTCATTCTGATCTTTGGTTTGGTAGTGCCAGTGATTTAAGATTCTATCCCATACACCAAGATCATGGAAGAAAAACACACCTAATCGAATGTAATCCACTTAACAGATCAAGGAGCATTAAGATAAATGAAGCATTGACACAAGCATTTATGGAAAGTGAACCGAAAGTTGTATATATTAATAAACAAAAGAGGAAGCATACAACCAAGGCCTTGTTTTTAGTAAGTCACCCTTGAGTGAATGTCTAAGTCCAATCTCAATCTCTCCAAGCACTCCTTCTCTCAACATAAGGGTGTAAATAATCAAAAACCAACCATTTGAGAATGGAAGAGGATGACTATATAGGTAGAGAGAGGGAGTTAGAATGTCACCAAATATAGGGGAAGGTCTTCATCTCGAGGAGGAAGTTCATGGGGATAATATCAAAGGATAATATTGGGAGAATTTGACCACATCCACGACGAACAACATCCAACTCATTGTTTTGGAAGCCTCTAGATCACGAAGGTTCTTTTCCTCTTTGGGAAAACTTTCCTTTTAGGGATCGACGTGATTATCTAGGTAAAAACTGCATTGGAAGCATGAGGCTAATATGGTGTAACCTGCCATCAGCACAAGTAGGCAGTTTCACAGTTGTTCTAACCCCAAAATTAGGGTTTTGAGCTCATTTCCTCAGGGAAGGCTCAAGGTATGTTTTCATTAGTTCTTCAGGGAGGATCTGGACTGCATATCAGGATGGGTACACTACACAGTTGTCAAGTTTTGGGGACTCCAAGGTATGTCACAGGGAAGTGAAGGAGGTGTGACAAAATACTGTGTAACACTTACCCAACCTTTAGAGTAATTTGTCTTGGAGATGGTAGTCAATGGTGTTGTCACCATCTCACACATGACTCTAGCTCTGCAATTACTGAAACATCTCCTTAAAGTCCTTATCCTTTGAATATGCCTCTTTGTATTAATCATGGGTGAATGGATCCATATACTTAAGGAGTACATTTCAGTCCAATGGCGAGATACCCAACATTATGTCCATGTTTCTAAATTAAGTGGTGTACTCTTGTACACTCTACCCCTTCTTTTGTGTGAAGTAGTGCCACTAAATTCATTGATCCTCTACATACCCGATAAGATAAAAATGTGACTTTATGAGTGTTTTAAAGTCCTACCACTTAGTCAATGGGGGATATCCCTTCAACCTCAAGGTCTTTGTGTGGTTTCCCCAACAAGTTGGGGCATGACCCTCTAATTTTAGTCGTGCAAATGAAATATTTTATTCTTCCTCTATATGTTGAACACTAAAATAAATTTCTAATTGTTGCAACTAGTGATTTGGCTTTAGAAGCATTGATATCACTTTGATACAACTTGATATTCACCTTCACTTCCATTTTGTGCAAGGACTGTGAATGGTTCAAGGAACTCGAACTGGTTTGATTTTCTTTTACTTCTTTCTTTGACTATGTCTCTGTTTCTTCCCGATCTCCTGATCTCCCCTCTTATTGGACCTCTGTGTTAGAACCCTCATCCTACCCAAATAAATAAGGCTTATTGGTCAGGTCTTCCATGAGGAGGTTCACATTATGGATTATATCTACAACTTGTGCTTTAAGTTGTGGAAGCCTCTCCTCTGCTGGATGAAGATGGTTATTCATAAATTTATTTGTCATAACTGGGTTTTATGACTTTTGGATTAGATTATCTAGATCCCCTACAAATCTCCACAATATAACCTAAAAAACCTGCTATGATAACAATATAATATGTAAAATTCCATGGATGTTCCATTTGGTAGTTCGTCGCAACAAATCTAATAAGATTATACTTAAAAATTCAAAATCTACACTATGAGTGTTTATTTCTCTTTAGATTTATGAATCTGTATATTTATATTTATTGCATATGCACACAAATTTTAACTACTTAAAATAGAGTATAAAAAAATAAAAATAAAAATAAAACTCATGAATGAAAATTGACATAACATATAACAAGGCAAACCCTTTTGGGAGAAAATTGAGCTGGAAGGTGAGACAATTATGCTCTCTTTCTCTGAATAGAAAATGGCTACAAGTAAAAAGATTTAAGGTTTGTGGTCCATGAGCTGATATATTGCACAAATTATCTCTATGCACTCTCTCCCTCTCCCTCTCGGACACTCTGCTCATCTATAGAAAAAAAATGCACTCGAAAAAAATGGAGCCTCTTTTTCTCCTAGTGGAGCATTTATAACATAGCTTGATATTGTACTTGTGGTTAGGTTTGACTCCTTAAATTCTTAACTAGAGTTACAAAATTGACTCTTGTAGAGACATCTTCATAATGATCACATGGCTAACCCATTTCCCATGAGTAATGGGGGCTGACATGGCATCCTATTGAATTATGTTGGTCAAAACTAGAAGGTCAAATTCTGAGTGGCATAACGTTTGCATACAAACTCCAATTAAAGTGATTCTTACTCTATTGGAAAGGTATATGTGTGTAGAATAGGGAAAAATGGTGTTTCACTAATATTTTTTTACCCCCCTCCCCTAAATGTGTTTGAATTCCTCAAACTTATCTCTAAGGTTTTAGAGTCAAATTTGCCAAACTGGGTCCCACCCGTAAAAATGGTCCCATGAGTTGATTCCTTCACTTTTTCCACTTTAAAAGCATAGAGATGGATGAAACAATATAATGATCCAATACAGATCAAAAAATATAATGGCACAATTGAGTGAAGGTGGTATATATCCAAAATAAGTTTCAAACAAAGGCTTACCAATATAAGTGTGGACTACTTTGTTATAAGTGTGTTATATATATAACAAATTTTCATCCTAGGTATTTGGATGCTTTTGATTGTAACCCTTCAAAACTTGTACCAAAGTCCTATTGCCTACTTATATCTTCCCATCTATTTGTAGATGGAACGTTGTAGACCTTTTTAACTTCATATCCATCTTCTCCCACAATGTAGTCCAAAATGATTGTTATCCCATAGTGCACCTAAACCTGTTCATTTTCTTCTTGTCAACCGATGGTATTTTTATAGGGCATCATAACACACATATTTCTAAGCCTATCAACTACCGTGAATATGTAATCATGTCCATATCTGTTTTTGGTAAACCTCCCACAAAGTCCACAGAAATTCTTTCCCAAGGACTAGTGGGTATAGGTAAGGGATGATATAGACCCTTTTTCATGTTGCTAGGATTACTGGTACAACAAATCATGCATCCTCTTATGAAGCTAGATACCTTATATTGCATATTGGGCCAATACACATACCTATGCAAGTTGGCCTTTATCTTCCCTACACCAAAGTGCTTTGCATTCCTTGAGGTGTTAGCTTGTCTAATCAACTGAAACCACTCATCTTTAGTAAAACATAAATTATCAAGCCTATAGATTAACCCATCCTAAATATGGTATTCAATAGTGTTGTTTCCATCATGTGCATGAATCTGACTCTACAATTGCTGAAACACCTATTTGAAGTCCTCATCCTCTTAATATGCCTCTTTGTATGCATCACGGGTGAAGGATTCCATGTGTGTCATGTTGAAAATGGTTTTTATTGATGTTAAAGGCTATCTAAATGAAATAGAAAGTTACATAGTCAAATGAAATATTTTGAGACCTTTCCAATAGTGTATGGCATACCTTCTCGAATTTTTTTTTTGGATTTTTGATGCCCCATTTAGATATCCTATATTTTAATGAATTTTTAATCCATTTATATAGCTCAAATGGGAACAAAATATATATGGTTGGAAAGAATATTTCGATACCTTTGCAATGATATATGGATCTCCATCTAACTTCTTGTGGTTGAGGAGAAATGATTTTTTGAATATTTAGTATACATTATGCCAGTTGCATAAGTCAACCCACCCAATGGACAAGTCGACCTAGCTAGCGGAAAAGTCAGCATATTCTAGACCCCAAATGCATTATAAATAGGCATGATAAGGAGAATTTCTATCTACTTGCTCAAGCCAATTGAGGTTTATCTAAGCAAGTGAAGTAGAATTTCTGAGGTTCATACATTATGAACCAAGTGAAGTGAAGTTGAGTTGGAGAGGGCTTCTATAAGGGTTTTTGGCACACTTTAGTAAGGTTTTTGGTCTTGGTTATAAGGTTAGTTGTAGAGTTGTTCTAGAGGTTGAGTTTCAACCCTATTGAAGGTGATTTTTAGCCCTATTGTAGGTTAGTTTTAGCCCTATTGAAGGCACAACTTTAGTCCTATTGAGCATTTCAAGTTTGTTTTGGGAACCAAATTTTGGCGTTTGAAGGCTGACTTAAAGCCTAGTCTGAAGGCCAAGTATTGGAGTTTTGAAGTCTGAATTTAGCTCTACTTTGAGGTCCAAGTTTTGGTGCATTGAAGGTCGAGTTCATGTCGGTTTGAAGGATGGTTTCTGGTGTTTTCAATTTGAGTTCAAGTTTGGTTTGTGGGTGAAGTTACAGTCCTAGTATAGACCAAGTTCTTGTCTAATTTTTGAGGTGGCTGAGTTTTGTTGGAGAACTGTTGCGGGGATCTTTGGAGGCAAAGTCTGGTTGGATAAGGCTATGTTAATGGAGTTGTTAGCTGAAGTAGTTGTGATGTTTATGGTGATAATAGGACCAATACCTATTGTGTGCAAAGGTGCAATAAAAATAGGGCTATCATGGACAATTTTTGTGGTAGACCTATAGGATGCATAAGAAATAAATCTACAATGCCAAATGCAAGATGCGAAGTGGGCATACCTTCTAATTGAACATATAATAAGCCTAAACGATGACAATTGAACAATGAAAAACAATAGTTGAGGAAGTTGAAGTGCTAGATGGGAAAACCTCTTTTTGATCAAATATAGAGAACTGGCATGTAGGAGATTAATTATAAGAGCCTAGTCAAGAAGCCTAGTCAAAGAGCAGAATTTTAAGGTGTATAGGTCAAGTGGTTATGATAAAGATTGAATGCACAAACTTAATGGTTTCATATTTATATGATAACTCATTGAAAAAAAATTGAGGACCAAAAGTTATTGGTGAAAGATCCAAGAAACAACTCGAAGACGTAGGTTGGTTCCTATAGTTTGTTGAGTTGATTCTAAACTGGGGAGGATTGATGTTTCCTATAGGTTGGTGCCTACAATTGATGAGTTAGTACTCAACTAGGGGAATGGAATCTCTTGTATGTTGGTGCCTACAAAATTTGTAAGTTACTACTTACTTTGTACAAGGAAGTTTACAAAATATTTACAAAGAAAAACATATATATATATATATATATTATATTATAATATATATATATATATATATATATATATATATATATATGTATGTATGTATGTTTCTTTTGTAAATGTCTATGTTTCATTATTTATGTGCATCAAATGTTTTAAAAGATAAAATAGTTAAATTAAATACTAATCCAATCCCCCTCTCAGTATATCCAACCATTAGTATTAGAGCAGATTACTTTAGACACAATCTAACAGCTGGAAGGTAGACCTCACAAACATAGATGGTAAAGTAAAAAAGGTGTGAATCCAAACCCATGAAAGAAGTCTCCTTCGTAGTCATGAATAAAAACATTTTAAATAAGATGAAGACAATTATAAGAGACAAGAATATCTATAGGAAGGTTATAACATTGATTTTGAAGTATAATTTATGGATGCTCATGAACAAATAGTGAGGCTCAAAAAAGAAAATATAAGGATTAAAGAGAAGTTTCAAATCGTTGAAGAGAAGAGTCATAGCATTGGTGAAACAAAAGTTGTTCTCCTAATATATCAAGAAAAGGAAGTATAAAAGAGAGAAGATATGTTTTCAAGTCAGTTGAAGGAAAAGGTTAATAATTATGAGAAGCTAGAAGTTGAAGTTGACAAAAATTTGGAAGGAAAGGTAATTTTTTTAAAGAAGTCATCTCCCTAAAAATTCAACTAGAAGAACGAATAATAGCAGAAGTGATGAAAATTCAGCTGAAGGAAAAAGAAGATAATTGTGAGAAGCTTGAAGCATACATTGTTTCATTAAGGGATGAAGTAAACACACTTAATAAGAACTTGAAAAGTTCTCAAATGTTGGATGATATTCTCAACAATCAAAGATCACCATATAAAAAAAAAGAGTCTTGGTTATGTTGGTGAGATTTCATACAAAGAGGATGAAAGCCTTAAGTCACCAAAATATGAAGTTGAAGAAAATCTTGAAGGTCATGCTAATATTCTTCAAAGCCTCAATCATAGTGGAAGCAATTAAAGCAATCATGATGAGTTTGGAAGAGCTAGCACACCTAGAATCTATGTTGATACCCTCTAGGGATCCCTACACAATATAAACAATAATGAAATAAGAGACAAGTATAAACAAAGAGTTGAATCTTCTCCAAAGGAGAAAAAATTCAGAAGAGATGGTTCATCAAGACAATCTTTCTCAACTAGATATCAAACTATATTTATTGGTTTCTATTTTGCATGTAAAAAAATTGGACATAAAACAATGGATATTAGAACCCATGTTAGGGATGGTTTTTTAGGCCCTTATCAAATCTCTATAATCAAAATTATAATAAATCAAATGAAAGTTCCTAATGGCTATAGAAAAATAAATCAAATTTCATTCCTCCCCTATACAAGTACAATACAAAAGGCTAAAAATGCCACAATTTTGGGTATATAACAAGTGACTGCAAAAGAAACATGAGATGGTTTCCTAAAAAAACCAAAGAAGAATACATTTCTACCAATAATAAATAAAAATACACCAAGGTGTGGAGAAGAAAACAAGAAGAGTCAAAGATAGATTTAAATGCTCAAGGCACAAGTCTAAATTTTTGGTGAAAGCTTCTTCAAGTACATGCAAGGTTGAATGCTATGAGGTAGTTGAAGAAACGTAAGTTTGGATAGTTTTAAATGGTTGAAGGTTAATGGAGTTCACCTACAGGGTTGGAAAATCAAATCACATGACTCGTTTTTGTTTCTATTTTGAAACTGATGGTTGTAGAGATCTATTTCTCATGGCTCCACTCAGTTTGGCTATTAGTCCAATGTCAGTACTACAAGATCCTTATTTAGGACCAGAAATGGAAAGCCATTTGAAGAAGGAGATGTTGATGATAAATATTTGTATATGCTACCCTCTACATTTGGAACTCCACTTTGGTTTACAAAACATGAGTTTTCACAACTCAAGGGTATTGCACTCTATCATGCAACAAAGCTACAACTAAAAATTCAAAAGCAATAATAGTGAGGTAACATTCAATTAGAAAAGAAGGAAGTTACAACCATTGAGGTTGGAAATCCGATGTGCACAAGTAAGTGAAGGTATTGGGTTAAATAAACATGGTTATGTGACTTGTACAAGAGGCAATGTCTTGGGTGAATCTTATTGTTGCAACTCTAAAGAAGATGAAGTTGTTAGTTCTATTAGTGAATTATATGAAATATAAGGTCCTATTGTCAAGCAGAGAAGATCAATAGAATTCCCACAACAATGACAATGAAGTAGTGGGTGTGAAACACAACAATGAATAATTAGAACTAAAGGTTAGCTCCTTGAAAGAACCCTCAAGTGGAATTCATTGCAAAGATAATTTCTAATATTGTTAATTGTGAAATTTATTTAGAAAAACTTTCTATTCAAACACTCCATGATGCCCTTTGTAGGAAATTTGGACTTTAAACTTTTGTTAAATAGAATTAGTGGCTCAAGAATCATATTTTGATAGGATTGAATGACCCTCATTGTTGAAAAATAATCTTTGGGATTAGGAAAATCCATGTAAATATTGTAAATAGGAAAATAAAGAGAATTGGAAGATGAAGAGACATTAGGAGATGAAACCCAATAGTATCCCTCTCCATAGATATATTCATGTTCCATCTTAAAGTAAAATACGATTCATATTCGCGAAGTTACCTCCTGGCATAACATGGTATCAGAGCCAACCCCTAATTTTAGTTTTTTTTTGTTTTTTTTGTTTTTTTTGTTTTTTTTGTTTTTTTTTTTATGTTTTTTTTTTTTTTTTTTTTTTTTTTTTTTTTTTTTTTTTTTTTTTTTTTCTGCCCTATAACTCCTATTTTCTCTTCCATTCTCTGCTACATATTGTCCTTCTATCCCAAATTTCTATGTGTTTGGACAAAACATTGAATTATACCCATGCTACATTCGCTCTCTTTACCCTGAGTGTGTTATATATTTTTTGAAGTCTGCATGGTTTGAGCTCTGGTGCGGTTATGGTGGAGTGTGTGGTCAGCTCTATAACACCATCGATCTACGTTTTTTGTTTTGAGGTAATATACATGCAAAACAAAGTGTTATACCCAGGCTTATCCCCTCAACTCTAAGTGAAGCTTACGCCAATCCTCTATGATGTATTTCAGCTAGAATTTCTTCCTTTACCTGAGTCAACTATGGTAATATTCCAAGTGCTTCGGTAGAGAGGATCAAGTTGCCTAACAACCACCCGAATTGAGATCTTTGAGTTGACTCGTTTTCATAAAGGATTCTGGTAGCATCCTCAAATTCATAATGAAGTGAGTGTGATGATAAACCATGGTGCCTCCATGCAAGAACGAAGCACAACGGAACATGGTGCAACGTAACTATGGAGTAGCCTTGGTTTAGTCTTGCGGTGTTGTTGACCAGTGAGTGTGTTGTTTATTCTTGTGTTGACTATGGAAAAAATGTGATTTCATATTTAGAATTGGTTGGTGGGTTGGTAAATTCAATATTGCATTGAATAATTTTGTTGAAAGTTGAGGTATATACGTTGAGGCCGTATGACCATGTGTTCGATTTTAGTGAGACATATTTAATACACCATATGTATGGTATGAATTGCTCGCATATTAAATGCCTATTTGAAAGTGGATTGGCCCTTTATAAATGCATATTTTTTTGAAATAAGGCATATATGGTATGGCTCAATAATTTTACGAAAGAATTATTTTTAAATAAGTATATGTTGTTGGTTAAGCTTCATATAATGAAATTACATATATTGTCTATGGGAGGTATATGTTGGAAGTATATTGAGAGCCTATGTTGGCTTGTTGGGGCCTGACCTAGGTTCAGAGGTGATTTAGCCAAACAAATCTAGGTACTACAGGCCCTTTCAACAATAGCTTGTGGAGCACAGACTGAGGTCTTACCCGTAGTAGTATGGGAGGGTGTTAGAACTACGTTTCCGCACCCTGGAGATGTCTGATGAGTTCAAGTGGTTCATGGTTTGACCCTGGGTGCACGTCACTATGCACACTTACCCATACCTCACAACCTATGATGTTACCTTTGCATAACCCTACTCAAGGCTGAACGTTGTTATTACCCAAGTCCTTACTAGTATCCCACCGTTAGTTGATTAACTTAGCTTACTTGCATGTGTAAAGTATACTTAGCAACATAAATCATTCAAACAAGTGCGTGCAGTAAATAAGCAATATATTTTCAATTGATATCAAACATGTAATAACTCAAGAACAGATACACAGAATTTGGATAAAACTTCTTTTATTACTCTCTTCTTCGGTTACATACTTGACTCTACCTTGCGCACTTAGTTGCAGGGGTCCGCGCACTCAGCTGCGGACAACTAGGCCTCTGCGCACTTAGCTGTAGAGCCTTTTCCTACTCTACGACTCAAGATACACTTCGCACTTCGAATTAATCTCTAAGACCTTTTATGTTGATTCTCCATTAGATGTTTTTACAACTTGTAGCCTCACTCTATTTATACAATTCCATGGTTCGCAGACCATGGGTAGGCTGACATTACATTCAAAACTTAGGGCGGACAACCCTATGACTCTAACATATATTTTCCGCCCGCAATTTGCGGAGCTTTACAACAATATCAACTCAAAACTTGGGCTTTGATCCCAAAAACATGTCGTGGGGGGATTCCATGCCCAACAGGCCCCCAACACAAACATCGTAACTCGTCGAGAGTCACTCTTTCGGTGCATCGATCTTGGCGTGGAGTCCCTCCAACTATTCTCGAATGGTACTGATGTCTGCAATGCATTGGGTTGCTGCTTATTGAACCTACTGCATCTGTTCTTCTGAGACCTATGTGTCCAGTGTGCTTCCCTGCATTTGCATGTGCATCCCCTGTATGTGAGTGAGTATTCCTTTGATATTCATCGTGATTGTGAAGGCCTCATCAATCCAGGGCTGAACGCGTGCTTTGAGAACTACTTCCTTATGTTGTGTCACGTCCACTTTCTCCTTCAGTGCCTTAGCTTGCTGCATCCTCACAAGCTGCTGAGTCGGGACTACTATCTACGCAGTTCCTTAGACACTGTCATATTGTTGCTGAAGTTCTCACGCCTCTGTCTCCAGGTGCTGGATGTTGCTGTCCTCTTGCAAAGTCATGATGACCTCAAGTGCTTGTTCCAAATGCCAGTACAGTCTCGCACTGCACCTCCAATTTCTTCCAACCCTGTTGTGATAGCACTAGCGTGCTATTCTCTAACTTCCGGGGGAGTGGAAGGTTGCGCCTTCAAATGCAACTCGGCGACTAAAGATTCAACTCTAGCTAAACCTTTATTGTTTCTTTTCTCGCCTCATAGACTCTGGTTGCCAAGTTGTGGATTCGCACCTCTATCAGTAGATCTGCTGGGGTGGCTAGCTCTAGGATGCATCTGCAAGTGTCGTCTACCACCTGCTCCAACCATTGATTTTGTGACACCAATTCATCACGCTGAAAGTTGAGTTGTTCTATGTTTATCTTCTGCTCACTAAAAACTTGGATCGCTCGGCTCTCCTTGGCGCACAACTTTGTCGTTATCCCGTCCTGTAGCTGATACAGTGTTTCTCGCAGAAGGGTGACCAAATTAAGGCGAAGGCCTCTCAACATGCTAACAGAAAATCTATTGGTCACATTCGCTGTGACTAGGGCCCCTTCTAACAACACTACCATGTTTTCCATCCATGCACGCAGCGTCTGCTTCGCTACCAAGGATCCTGCTGTGAGGTGGGTCGAAAGGGTACCCACCTGAGGGGGTCGCACCTATAACTCCTGCAGCTGCTCTCTAAGGGCCCCCAACGCAGTTTTATGCTCCTACATAAAATCTTGAAGTGCGTCATTTGTGACATCACAAACTGTCTTGCCGATGTCATGGAGACCACCTTCAGTGAAGGTGATCGGGTCAATGTTCAACTTCGAGGCCTTGACCTTCTTCCTTGGTCCTGCTTGTTCTACGATGTGTGGCCACTTTAACTGTGTGGACACGGTCCCTGAGTCCACACTCCCTTCTATTGTTTTTGTTTCCTCTGCCTCCTACCCTTGCAAGGACGTTGCTTGGCCTTCATCCGCCTTCGCGGTTGCTGCCTCTGTCACTTGTGCTACTGCTGTTGCTTCTGTGGCTTTCTTCTACTCGATGACTTTTTGTGCTACTTTGTGCACTTCCTTTTCCTTAGCTACTGTTGTTTCCTGCCGCCTGTGCTACTGCTACTGCTTCTACAACTTTCTTCTGCTCAGCGGCTTTATGTCACTTCGCGCGTTGCCTTTTCCTTAGCTGTTGTTGTTTCCTGCTGCCATTTCTCGACCAATTGTGTGACGCGCAACTTGGCATCATCATTCTTTCTGTGTTGCCACCTTCTCCAGTTCTTCCAGATCTGGGGTGCGTCATTCCAGAGGCCATGTCTCCAAGACAGTGAAGATAGCATCATCAATGGCTATAAAAGGGAGCTTCGTCCACTACTTTGTTGTATCCTTGCGCGCCCTGATGTATACATTATGCATGTCTGTTTTGAATTCTGCAAAACTCTGTAGACTATTGTACACCGTAGCTGATAGGTGCGGCCTCTGATTGATCCACATATGGATGCTCATCTCCATGAGCACCCATAAAATTTTGGTATCACGAATCCATTTTGCATTCTTTGTGGCCCAGAGCGAAGTGTACTTTGCAGCCTCTGGTAATTCTCTGTCAATGTTGGGGAATTGACTGTCCTCCGGCAGTTCCCCCGCTACAATCATTATTGATAACAACAACCATGCATAATGGAATGTTTTACCCTGCTCTTGGGCTACACGAAAGTTCTGCAAAAATTCCTCACAGAGGAATTCAGACCAGTTGAACTAGATCCCCTCCGTGCACTACTTAGCCAGTGCGACTACCGACGCCGGTACCTCATCGGCGCGGCACTTCCTCATAACTTTTCCATCCAGGAGTTGGGTTGCTACGTGTACCCCTTTCTCCTTGATGTTGGACATGGCGTAGCCCCTTTTCTTTTTCTCGAGCTTGTATTTTGTCTTCATGGCTTCTGTAAGGGCCAAATCACTGCCCTTTCCTTCAGCTATGGTTGCGGGGTCCTTTCCTTTGCAGGGGAGCCCATAAATGCGGTGAATGAGGTCTGTCATGATGGGGATAGGCTCCTCTAGCCATATATACCCATCATGCACCAGGCAAAGCAACTGCCTGATGAGGAAAATGGTGATGGGCGCGTAGTGGAAATGCAGTATCCATAGCAAGTGCAACAACCCGACCTTTTCCACACCACGTAGCCACTTCCATGACTCTAACATTATCACTACCCCCTCAGTGTTCTACTTCATTAGGTTCTCGGTCTCTAGGTGCGAGAACTTCTCGCAGTCAACGAGGTCCTAGTCTTCAAATTTCATGGTTGGCACATGGCCTAGGTGCGTACCCTCAAATGCAATGCCATCTAGGAGGAGCGGGGTCTGGAGTGAACTCTTCGTTTTATCCAAGTCCCTCGACTTTGGTTTTCCCTTTCCGCATAGACACATACACAGGTAGTTTTGTTGCAGAGCATATAAGTTGAATATCCTCTTCCATATCTGCGTCTTCTTTTTATGTGATGATAAGGCCCTGTAAATCTTCTTCATAACTTACTGCGTAGTGGGTTCCTTAGGGACACGTATACGGGGGCCATTTCTTGTTTATCTTTCTTGGGCCTCAGCATTTGCGGTGATTTAGGGATTTCTGCCACAACCCCGGCACCTTCTAGAACATCCTCCACCATTGGGGAATGTACCGCTTCACTGGCGATTACCTCTTCGATTCCCAAAACATCCTTAGTTGTTTTCATCGTATCTAGGTTGTATTTTGTTTCTCGCGACCTTAGGGGCTCAATTATTGCTCGACTCTCAATACTTAGTGCTCTGCTCTAGCACTCAATTCTCAAATGACCAAGTGGTGTTCACTGGCCAACCCTTTGAGTTTTATAGCACCTTTTGAATTCAAATTTGACCATTCCCCCCAATTTCAAGCCATTAATGCTTTCTTAGTGGCAAATTTTCCCAAATCTTGCCCATAAATTGTGTCTTAAATGCCCACCCCCTGCTCCATTTGGCCCAAAATCGAGCATCGCATGGTGAATAGTGACTTCAACGGTCACTTTCTGGCCAATCTGCGCGGCAGTGTAGCTCTCCATGTGCGGTTGTATACCCTGTGACGCTCTGTTTCTGCACGCATCCCCAATATCGTGCAGCTTCCAGGCAGAATAGTTTATAGTCCTACGCTTCCTTTCAACTACCTAGAGCACCAAGACTGTCCTTCCTACAACTAGTCAAGTGGTTGCACCACCCATGTGGGGCTCCATCCCATCCTCCACCATGGTTCATGGAGAATCCCCACCTTCCATAGTTGTGGTCGGCCTCGCACACCTTACTAGTTGCAACGTGCTACCGTGGTCACTACATTTGGCGATATGCGGTCCAAGCCAAGGTAGTAGACTAACCAATTCATGATGATAGTGCTCGAACTTGTCGGTATGATCGTTCACACCTTGCCTTACCATCGTAGATTCTTCAACAAAAAATGCTTCCTTTATCTCATTCTCCAGCTTCTTGATCGAAGAGCTTTTCTCCCTTAGTCATACTCGGTCTTTTCCAAGTTTGCGAAGTCTAAGGTTTCCTAGTCAGATTTCTTCATCGAGCCTTATGTGTTCTGTTTCTCGCGGCTGTGTGATTCCTTCACTCCGGGCTTCACAGACCATCGTATCCATGAGTGCTGCTATGCGCGGACTAGGCTTCGTATGCTCCATAGGGATCACATCCCTTGCTTCATACTTCAGCTTCGAAAGTGCTTGGGCGGTCAGGGTTTTGCACATGGTCCTATAAGCCCATAGAATCGTTGGTACGCGCAGGTCCCAGTCAATGCGTCTCACATGGTGGATCGTGTTCAGCACTTCGCACACCTTGTCAAAGGCTTCCCCGTGTATAATATTCGGTGCACTTGGTCTTATCATACTTTGTCAATCATGCCCTCGTCTTGCCCACTCCTGCTTGTTGTTCCTGCTTCTTATCGTGAGGACGGTGTGCATTCATGCAAGTTGTGTACCATACACCTGTACCCATGTGGAGAGGTGGGCGCACAGACTGTTTCGTCCATCATAGCCGGCTTCCATCCACAGTTGAGGCTTTCTAAACCATATAAGCATCATCGTTCTGCATTCGCACCAGTTTTTAAAACTTCTTTGATGCGCACCCCACCATCTTACGGGCATAGCCTGCAGTGCCCATTTCAGAGCGTCAAAATGTTGTTGTTCTAGCACTTCTATTTCAAATTTGTTTAAGAATTCATCCACCATTGTCAAGCCATCATACATAGGCAGATCCCTTACCTCTGTTGTCACGCAGCGCAATGATCTTACCATCATGTTGCAATTGAGCGTGGTTACCTCGTGTAACTGGTTTTTCCATCGTTCTATTTCCTCATCCAAATCTGATGTGCAGGAACTTTTGTGCTCCCACGAAATCCTGCCATCAACTGTAGGATTCAACCAATCCTATTCCTAAGTAGTTATCTTGTAGATACAATCTAGATCATCATCGTTTTCGTTGTCATGCACTGGCTTTGTGTAGCACGATCCTTTCGTGGGGTCTACATGTACCACTATGCACAGTAACTTTTTCTCAAAAATCATTTTGCGCTTCTTTAGATTTATTACCCCATTCATATCAGTGGCCCAATCTATTCCCAGTAATGTGGGATAGGGATTGTTGTCATCGACAATCTCTATCACTTTGAAATCCGAAAGTGTGCTCGCACCTTCGATGTCTACTGTTATTCCCTGCAATCTTCCCATCGGTAGGATATTTTGCAAGTTCGCCATTCACAATTGAATAGGGGACAATTGCAACTCAGGCCTACCCATGCACTCCCATGTCTACTTTGGTAGTACGTTCATGTTTGATCCTAAATCCAAAATCACTTGATCCATTTCATATTCCTTGATTTGTGTAGTCAATCTCATCTCCCTTCATGTTCGCGTTGTGTGCTTCCTGAGCTTTCGAGCTACGCGCAGTTCTCCTGACCCAACGCACCTAGTGATGAGTTCCTACAATCCTTTCATAGCATTGCTTTTGCGCAACAACTTCATGCATGTCTCCAGAAAGGTAGTAAACATTGATGGGTCCATCTCCTATTCTAGTTGATCCTTACTACCTAAAGTGGAGGCCTTCATGAAGCTCTCCTTAGCTTCCATGAATGTCTCCTTCACGTGCTCCAAATCATATTCGGGTTCTTGCGAACCCACACACTTTCTTCAGGATGCTTACCCTTGTCATCTCCTGTTGTGATACCGCTTCTGAGCACGATGTTTACATTCAGGTCCTCTTTCGTGGCTCAAACCTCATCATTTGTAGGTTCTGATTCAAGGGAGGCTGGAGTATTCCTTTATCGCGCAACCTCGCTATTAGTGTGGGGCAGTCCTTCATCTCATGATCAAACTTGGTAAAATATAAACAAGATGCTCGTCGAATTTGTATAATGACGGGCATAATGACTTGGCCCTTCGCAATTGTAACAAATCAGTTGTCTGCGACCCCTTCCTGGTCCCATTCCACCTCGACCTCGTCCATGCCCTTGAAATCTAGAGCGCGCCATCCCTGTATTTTGATCGAGGGATCATGTTTCGGTCTAAACTCTATAGGCAGGAGTCCGATCCATCATCAGTTCATAACTTCTATAGGTGCGTTCATCATGGGCTATTGACCTATAGAAATTATAGAACAATTGTTGGGACGTCTGCGTATAATTTTGTAATAGGTGACAATTATCTGTAGCATGCTTCACTCCTATCTGACAAATCATGCACCATAAAGCAGGCGCTGCGCTCGTCCTTGCTTGTTCCTCTGGTCTCAATGGCATTGGCCCTCCTGCCACTAGGTAGTTCATGAAGACTGGACAATGGTCCTTGTCATGCCCTTGGCCTTTGCATTTTATGCACCATACCTCCTTATGCGCTTCTGGGCGAGTTGTCCTGTCCTGTTTCAAACTCTGCATTTCCAAACAAAATTCTTTTAGTTTCACGTGGATTTGTTGGACTCCCAGGTCAGGATCTTGTATTGGGGTCTCGTGCAATCTCATTACAATCTCCAAAGCTCCGACCTGGGTGGAAAACTTCTGTTGCGATAACGTCATCCTTAGATGCGACGTTAGTGACGCCACAAACCATGTGCGATGTTTCCCATATGTCAAGGTCATGTTGGCTTCGTGAATCATACTCTTCAGTCTCTGATCCAATTCCCAGGGGGTCTTACCTGGAAGCATCATGATTCCTTAAACTCGATAGTTGACTGTGTCTTTGATTTTGGCCTGGCACTAAATTCCCTGTTTAGCACAGCTTGGATATCTGCGATCCCCACATTTTGATGGTCATTAGAATGCTTAATGTACCATGTTAGTGTGCGATCTTGCAACGCACTTACTAGTGTTTCCTTATTTATATTCCCATCAACAACTCCTTGTGCTTCCCATACAGCCTTTACCACGAGCCATAATTGGTTTGAATCTTCGTTCCCTACTCCTTTGAACACCGGCAATTTTATCGCGCTTGCCGTATTGAACTGTGGTGGTGGCGGAGGTGGTGTGGGTAGAGATGGGGGTGAAGATGGTGAGACTAGTAGTGGTGTAGGTGGAGGTGGTATGCACAGAATTCAATGCCTTATTAAACTGATCGCACTTCTTGGTGAAACTTTCACGATCTCTTCCTCGCTTTCTCGATGAGGTGAAACAAAGGGGCTATTCTCTTTCTCTATGTTACCCTCATTTCTATAGATCCTCCCACTTCGCGTAGCCCCAAACATCAATTTATTCTCATAACCTGCTTTTCACACAGTAGTATTTTAATCCAAGTGTTCAAAGGTTTAATGTACTTACCTCGCGGTCCTTTGAGGAAGTGTCATTCTGCCTCGCTATAGCTGACTTCGTGTCCACCGCGAACTCGGTGATAAACCCTCCTATAATTCGATCGAGCCAATGGTCCACAATGCGCGCAACCTATCTTCCGATGCTTCTAGTTTGCACATCAATTCTGGAGCCTACAACTTCCCTGACTTTCTACTAGCTTTGTGATCCACCCATACAACTCAGAGGGGAAGGATGTAAAGAAAATTTCTTGGATTTCCGTATATATGTAGCGCTCTAATCACTATTCCTTTGATACTCGCAGATTCCTATTTTCCTGCACCGTGAATTCATGAATTTTTTTGGCCCTCCACCCTTCAATTTCTTTCTTTGTCAAATTCCAATGACATGACATCAGACCTCCCTTATGCAGATCCCGGTCCTAACGACAGAACCATTTGTTGGCTTGTTAGGGCCTGACCTAGGTTCAGAGGTGATTTAACCAAACAAATCCTGGTACCACTGGCCCTTTCAGCAACAGTTTGTGGAGCGCGGACTAAGGTCTCACCTGAAGTAGTATGGGAGGGTGATAGAACCAGGTTTCCGCACCCTAGAGATGTCTGATGAGTTCAAGTGGTTCGCGGTTTGACCCTGTGTGCACGTCGCTACGCGCACTTACCCATACCTCGCAACCTGTGATGCTTCCTTCGTGCAACCCAACTTAGGGGCCGAACGCTATTATTACCCAAGTCCTTACTAGTATTTCACCATTAGTTGATTAACTTAGCTTACTTGCATGTGTAAAGTATACTTAGAAACTTAAATCATTCATACAAGTGCGCACACTAAATAAACAATATATTTGCAATTGATATCAAACATGTAATAACTCAAGAACATATACACAGAATTTTGATAAAACTTCTTTTATTATTCTCTTCCCTGGTTACAGACTTGACTCTACCCTGCACACTCAGCTGCAGGGGTCCACGCACTCAGCTGCAGGACAACTAGGCCTCTGTGCACTTAGTTGTAGAGCCTTTTCCTACTCTACGACTTAAGACACACTTCACACTTCGACTTAATATCTAAGACCTTTTATGCCCATTCTCCATTAGATGTCTTTACAACTTAGAGCCTCACTCTATTTATACAATTCCATGGTCCGCAGACCATGGGCAAGCTGACATTACATTAAAAACTTAGGGTGGATAGCCCTATGAATCTAACATATATTTTGTGCTTGCAATTTGCGAAGCTTTACAACAATATCAACTCAAAACTTGGGCTTTGAGCCCAAAAACATGCCGTGGGGGGATTCCATGTCCAACAGCCTACACTCTTAGTTGAATTTTTTTTGAAGAAAACCAATTATTTTACAAATGTTTGCAATTATCGTAATTATTTTGGGCACAAATCAATTTTTATGACACATTCACTAATTTCCATTGTGGGAGTGGTTCTCTCTAGCAAAGAGAACTATCCTAAGTGGTCCCGGAAGATAAAACACACCCTAATTTTCAATAAGTTGTGGAAAGGGGTTTGTGAAGGAGAAGGAGACAATGCTCCTGAAAAGCCCACTTCAAATAATGAGCTTGTGATTTGGGAAAATAAGAAAAACAAGGCATATGCCTTGATTGCAATGTCAGTAAATGAAGAGGTGAGTCGACATATTACACCATTTTCAAATGCCTTTGAAGCTTTAAATAAATTGAAGGAATTGTATGACTCACACTCTGAACTTGAAGTTGTTCAATTGATGACTAACTTGTTTAGTCTTGAGTTGAAAAATGATGACCCTCTTGCTTTAGCATCAGAAGTAAGATCCATTATGCATGATATAAAATCCACTGGTGTTGAGATAGATATTCCTCTCATACCTTATGTCAAGGCACTATATCCCACCTATTCACATTATCTTGAGTCATTTCAAGAAAGTGGTAACCTTAAGGAGATTACCTTTGACTCCATTAAGAATAAGTTTATTGAGAGATAGAAGGATTTTCGGAAGAAGACAAATCCTCAGTCTACTGAAGAAGTTGTATGCCTTGCAAAAAAGGAGAATAATCTTGCACAAGATTCTCTAGAGGAAGAGATGCCCAAAGAAGAAGAGGAAGGAGGAATTTTATTGGCAAGGGAAGACAGTTCCAAGGAGAAAAGTCTAATCTTCATTGCATACGATGCAATAGACATGGACATAACGCTTCCACTTGTAAGTTTCCTTGGGACCAAATTTAATAGGGAAGAAATGAAGGGAAAGGTAAAAAAACTAACAAAGGGAACAGTAGGGCACCCGAGTCTGCTCATTATGTTGTATCACATTGTAGCATTGGAGTAACTGAAGACTTGTTCAATGCTTCACTTGCTTCATAGAAATATGATTGATTTCTTGATTTAGGAGCAACTTTGCACATGAATTTCATGAGATACTTCTTTGAATAATTCACTAACAATGTTGATGTAGTAGTATACTTTGCAGACAAGTCAAAACTCAAGCCATTAGGGCTTGGCACCATCAGGCTCAAACTTCCTAGTCTTCCAGACTTTCTTCTGCATGATGTTATACATCTCCTAAAGTTGAGGAGAAACTTGTTGTATTTGGTCCACATCCGCTAGCAAGGACACTCCATTCATATATTTGATGGAAATGTTGAGGTATAAAAAGCATCAGAGCACTCACTTGTCATGACGAGGATAGAAAAAGAAAGACTTCTGAAGCTACAAGGAACCTCTGCTCATGCACAAAATTTCTCATGCAGCTCTCACTATGATGAAGGTACATTTCCATCAAGTCTTTATGGCATGCTCTATTTAGACACTTGAAGTATGAAAACCTTCATTGTTTAAAGAAAAACGGTGTTACTAGCTTACTTGCAATTCCTAGGAAACATAAGTAATGTGATGCTTGTATTCTAGGAAAGCACAACAAAGTCTTTTCATGATTCTCATTCCAGAGCACATAGAAAACTTAAACTCATTCATTCTGATTTATGTGGCCCAATGCTTGTTCCTTCTTCAAATGGTAATAAATATATGATGACATTTATTGATGAATACAACAGAATGTGTTGGGTTTATTTATTGAAGAACAAATCTGATGCTTTTGAAACATTCAAGAAGTTTCATGCATGGATTGAAAATGATGCACAATCTCATATTAACTCTATTTGCACTGATAATGGAAAAAAATACACATAAAATTAATTTGAAAAATATCTTCACCAGCATGGGATCAAACATCAAACAATTGTTCCTGATAATCCCCAACAAAACGAAGTAGCTGAAAGAATGAATAGGACAATATTAAATATGGTATGTTCCATGATGTTTTTCAAGAATGTTAAGCTGATGTTTTGGGATAATGTAGTTCTATGTGCTATGTATATAAAGAATAGGTGTCCATCTAATGCTATCAAAAACAAGAATTCTGATGAAATGTGGTATGGCCACATTCCTTCAGTGATGCATCTCAGGGTTTTTGGTTCCACCTATTATGCCTTCATACCCAAGGAACAAAGAAAAAAACTTGGTGCAAGGAGTCACAAATGTATCTTTGTGTGGTACTCAAATACCTCCATAGCATATCGTATATATGATGAAGTAAACAAGAAGTTTATAATATCTAGAGATGTGGTTTTTCTTGAATCCTCCAAGACTGAAAATGTTGTTGAGCGACAACTTGATTGCTTCGATAGATTTGGACATGCAAAGTATTTTTAAGAATTTTATAATGCGATTCCACATCTTGAAGAGGGGATTCCTATACTACATCAATATGTGGAATCTTCTCCTGAAGCACTCTCTCCCCCGCATGAAGCTCCAACCATTGATGACACTTTGAGTGATGTGATTGATAAAATTGGGAGACGAAATCCTGATTTAGCCCCAACTCAATCAATTGAGCAGTCTGAGCCATCCCATAAAGGTCCTCCAAAATGGTTGACAAAGGCACTTGAAAGTGTTCATATTTATGAGGTTGGGAAGACACGAACAAGAAGCTCAACCGGACAGAATGGAGGTGATGTAGACAATCTTGATTCATCGGTTGATATGGATGTTTCTCATGATGAATGGAAAGAAGTAGTCAGAAAGAATATGATGCCTTGATAAAGAATGACATCTAGAAGATGGTCGATCCTCCATTGGGAACCAAACCAGTAAGTTGCAAGTGGGTCTTCAAGAACAAGTACAAAGCAGATGGCTCACTTGACAAGCATAAAGCCAGGTTTGTGGAAAAATGTTTTGCAGAGAAGGAAGGGGTCGACTATGAGGAGACTTTTTCTCCCACAAAAAATGGGCTATCATCCAGACACTCTTTGCCTTGGAAGCACAAAACGGTTGGAAATTCCATCAAATGGATGTAAAAACTGATTTTTTGAATGGATATTTGAAAGAGAATTTTTTTATGTCCCAACTAGAAGGATATGTTATGAAGGGTTATGAACATAAAGTATGCAAGTTTCTAAAATCATTTTATGGCCTCAAGCAAGCATTGTGAACCTGGTACGAGAAATTAATTTAGCATCTTCTGAAGCTCAACTTCAAACATTATGATTTTGATGTTGCAACTTTGTTTGTCAAGAAAGTTGGAAAAACAATTGTACATCTTGTGGTGTATGTAGATGATCTTCTGATGAAAACGAACAAAGGGAGCTACATTGCATCCATAAAGAAGGAATTGAGGAAAGGTTTTGAAGTGACAGATTTGGGCTATGTTCACTACTATCTTGGTATTGAAGTAACTCAACATCGGAAGTTTATATTCCTCTCCCAGAAGAAGTACATTGGATATTTGTTGAACAAGTTTGGCATGACTGAGTGCAATCCTTTAACTACTACGATGGAATAGAACTTAAAGCTCACATCCATTGAAGGAAAAGAATTGGAGGATGCAACAAAGTATAGATAGCTTGTAGGAAGTCTCAACTACATGACTATTACCATACCATACATTTCATTTGTTGTTGGAATCCTCTCCAGCTTTATGCAAAAGACTTGTGAGGGTCATTGGCCTGTTGCAAAAAGAGTTGTAAAGTTCTTGAAGGGAACTCCAGGCTTTGGACTTAAGTGTACACAAGTGGGTGACTTCAGTTTGATTGGATACTCTAATTCAGACTTCGATGGAGATAAATAAACTGGGGTATCTACTTTAGGTTATGTTATGAGCCTTGGCTCAGGAGCTGTCTCCTAGAGGTAACACAAACAATCAGTTCCACCAGATTCCACATCTGAGGAAAAATATGTGGTAGCATATGAAATAACAAAGGAAATTGTGTGGCTCAGGAAAATTCTAGAATATTTGCAGGAGAAACAAGTGCATTCAACTCCTCTCTTGATTCAAAACACTTTTGAAATAAATTTGTCCAAGAACCCAAAGTTCCATGATCGAGCGTATCACTTCAATACAAAATACCATCTAATTCAACATCATGTTGAGGCCAAGACAATCCACCTATGCCATTGTACCACAAATGAGCAGATCACAAACATCTTCACCAAAGCGCTTGGAAGAGAAAAGTTTGAAAGACTCAGAATGATGCTTGGACTCACCAACATCCCTTCAGATTAAGGAGGGAATGTTGACACCTAATATTTGGGATTAGGAAAATCCATGTAAATATTGTAAATAAGAAAATAAAGAGACATTGGGAGATGAAACCCAATAGTCTCCCTCTCCATATACATATTCATGTTCCATCTTAATGAAAAATATAATTCAAATTCGTGGAGTTACCTCTTGTCCTGACACTCATGATGTTGTATTTGAGGATATAAAGCATAGTATTGACATTCTAGAAAAATACTTCGACATTGAGAGCAAGCATATTTTCAAGCAATCTATGAAGTCAATTGCAACCATACAAACTATCAAGACTATAGTGGCATCTGGTAATATTTTTAAATAATTTGGAAGAAACTAGTCTCATGGGAAGATTGGTTCAACTGCCCCTTTCATGGAAGTAAAGAAAATAACAAATGGATTTAATAATCAATTTGTGGATCATGGGATGCGAGCATGAAAGATATCGTGTAAATGAAAATTAGAATGAAATAGACTATGATGGATATGATTTCGATATGAAGTAGAGAATAAGGGTTCTATATAACTATGTTGAGGAGTGAATTGAGGATAGCAACCAAAATGATGATAATATGCTACTACCAATTACCACAAAAGATTAATCCATTTTTATCCTCTTAACTATGATATGGAAGAAGATCAAGTTAATAAACTTATAAGCAAAGTCAAGTTCTGTCTACTTGTCCATAAAGGAATATCTCAAAAATAAGACTCCCCTTTGTGAGCCTCATTCATATACATGTACATTAGATGAACCCAAAGAATGAGCTAGAAGAAACAAACTTAGAATGTTTTTCCATAGATACTCACATATTATTTTGTCACTATGGTGTACATGACTAACCTATTCAGGTATTTTTAATCATTGGAGGGGGTCATCTAGTCTGGTTGGAAGTTAGAGAAGAATCACTAGTACAAATGAAACATTTGGAAATTGAATTTGACATATCTTTCCTTTACTTAAATATTGTTAGTGATAATCCTGATTAGAGTGAATTTGTAGTTGTTGGAGTATAGAAAGACTATAGTATTAGGATTTACTCACTTCCAAAGTTAAACTTTCTTATAAGGTTCCACTTTGTATAAAATGTTCCACCTCGGTCTATTTTTCTTTGTAGATTTGAAGGGTTTCCATACGTGTTATGTGGTGGAGTTAGGCTTCTCTAGCTTTGAAGACACTCTAAAGATACATATAATGGTAGAATAGATGGAGCACACCTGTATTATATATATAATGTTCTGAGGTATGGAGAAAGGCGTCCATATTTGAATTTGGTTGAAAATTATTGATATGGAGATGAAGGTTGGAGCAAAAACTCAGAGGGAGCACCCTTTTCTATTGATGTCAAAGGGGGAGAGAATGCAAACAGGGGGAGCAACTAACAAGAAGTATGTAGAGGATGCAAACAAGGGGAGTAGATGTTAGAAGAAGCATACATGAAAGCATTTCCATCAATAACAAAGGGGAATATTGTTAAAAATTATTGTTATTGATGTCAAAGGTTTTCCAAATGAAAGAGAAAGTGACTTAGTCAAATAGCACATTTCGAGACCTTTTCAACAATATATGGGACATTGTCTACAAATATTTCTTTTGGATTTTTGATGCCCCATTTATATACCCTATCTTTGAATGCATTTTTACTCCAATTATCTGGCTCAAATTCGAGCATACTAGATATGGTTGGAAATATTATTTTGAGACCTTTCCAATGGTACATGGAAACCCCTCCAACTATCCATGGTTGAGGAGAAATGATTTTTTGAATATTCATTATACATTCTGTCAATTGCACAAGTCATCCCAACCAGTGGAAAAGCCAGCCCAATATATGCCCAAAATGCACAATAAATAGGCTTAAGAAGGATAATTTCTTGCTACCCTCTCAATCCAATTCAGGTATGTCTAAGTAAGCAAAGGAGAAATTATGAGGTTCATACCTCTTGAACCAAGTGAAGTGAAGCCAATTTAGAGAGGTTTTCTGTGGGAAGGTTTTTTGGCACATTTTTGGAAATGTTTTGGCATTCTTTGGGAAAGTTTTTTCTCGTGGTTAGAAGGAAAATTGAAAATTTGTTCTATATGCCGAGTTTTAGCCTTGTTGAAGGAAATTTTTATCCTTACTGAATGTCAAACCTTAGTCCTATTGATGATGATTTTTAGTCTACTATGGGGTTCAAACAATGGTGTTTCAAGGCTGAGTTTAGGTCTAGTTTGAAGGTTGAATTGAATTCTAGTTTGAGCGCCAAGTTTCAGTGCATTGAAGGTTGATTTCAGGCTAATTTGAAAGTTGATATCATGTCTAGCTTGAGGTCCAAGTTTTGGTGCATTGAAGGCCGAGTTTAGGCCTAGTTTGAAGGTTGAATCCAGGTCTCGTTTGAGGGCCAAGTTTTGGTGCATTGAAGGCAAAGTTTAGGTTTGGTTTGAAGGATGATTTTTAATGTTTTAAAGGTTATGTTCAAGTCTGACTTGTAGGTGAAGTTTCAATCTTGTTATAGGCCAAGTTCTGGTTTACTTTTTGAGGTGGTTGAGTTTTATTGGAGAACTCTCATAGGGATATTTGGAGGTCATCTCTAGCTGACTAAGGTAGTGTTAAGGGACATGTTAGTTGAATTAGTTGTTATGTTAAGGTGATAATAAGACCAATCCCTATTGTGGATATAGGTGCAGGAAGAACATGGCTATCATGGACAATTTTTATGGTAGGCTTGTGGGCTACATAACAAAAAAATCTATGGTGTTGAGTCTAAGTTGCTAGGTGGGAAAGCCTTCTCTTTTAACATATAATAAGAATAAGTAGTGACAGTTGAATAGTGAACAAGAGTTGAGGAATTTGAAGTTCTAGACAAGTATACCTCTTTTTTATTAAATTCGGAGAACCAACATGTAGGAGATCAAGTCTAAAGAGCCACGTCAAATATACTAGTTGAAGAGAACAAAGTTAAGGTGTATAGGTCAAGTGGTTGTGATCAAGCTTGAAATTGTGAGAGAGAACATTGCATAGTTATATAATGACTCACTAAAGAATTTGTTGAGGACGATAAGTTATTTAGATAGATCCAAGGAACAACTTGAAGACATTGGTTGGTGCCTCTTGTTTACTGACTTGTTTCTCAATTGGGGGGAATTGGTGTCTCCTATAGGTTGGTGCCTATATTTGTTGAGTTGGTGCTCAACTATGGGAATTAAATATCCTATAGGTTGATGCCTACAAAATTTGTATGTTTTTGCTTACTTTGTACAAGGAAGTTTACAAAATATTTATAAAGAAAAAATGAGTTAGTGTTTCAATTGTGCATCATTTTTTTAAAAAGATAAAAATAGTTAAAAAATAATGAGATATTGATTCACTCCCCCTCTAAATATTTCCAACACATCAGAGTTCCCAAAGTTGCGATCTTTGATGTGGGTGGCCTGAAAATCATTTCGACCAATTTGTTTCTACTTTCATTCTTATACTTGATCACTAAATGAAACTAATGTAGAAACTCCATCCACTTGTAATGCCTAATTTGTTGCATCTTACCTTAGGCTTGCAAGTACTATAATTGATGGTGGTCTGTGTGGATTATTGTCTCCTTGGCCATTAAATAGTGTTTCCATCTCTTCATTGCTTGCACCCGGGCATAGAAATCCTTGTCGTAGGTAGGGTTTTTCGGAATTGACCCATGAAGTAATTCAAAATGGTAACATATTAGGAATTCCTCCCTGCATAAGTACTGCTCCCATAACATACCCACTCGCATTTTTCTACACTTCGAAGGGTTGTTGCAAGTTCGGTAATTCTAGAACTGATGCTTGACTAATATATATTTTTTAGCTCCTCAAATTCCCTCTACTAACCCTTTCCCCATTGGAAACTCATGCCACTTGTTGTTATGGCATGGAGTGTTGTTGCTATCGTTGAAAATGTGGCTATGAATTCCCTCAAGTACTCTGTCGCCACAATGAGACTCCTAACCTCAGAAAAAAATTTAGTAGGTAACGACCATTTCATGATGGCCTCCATTTTGGTAGGATCTATCTTCAACTCTTCTCCACATATCATATACCCTAGATACACCAAATATTTTTGTGAAAACTTACACTTCTTGAAATTCACGAGAATTTGATGTTCCTTTAATGTCTCCAACACTTGCGTTGAATGTCAGATGTGCTCCTCCCTAGTAGCACTATATACCAATTTCTCATCCAAATAGACAATAACAAATGAATCTATAAAATGGCATTGTATATCATTCATTAACCTCATAAACTTAGTTAGTGCATTGCATAGGCCAAATGACATGACTAACCACTCATACAAACCTTTCCTGGTTTTGAATGTCGTCTTCAAGGTATCTTCTTCTTTGACCTGAACCTAGTAATGTCCATACTTTAAGTCAAATTTGGTGAAGTATTTTGCTTGATGTAACTGATCTAACAAATCATCTATTCTGGGCAAGGGTACTTATTTTTGAGCTTAATTTTGTTCAACGTCCTATAATCTATACACATTCACTTAGTCCCATCATTATTTGTCTCATTGATGATGGGTGACCCACATGGTGATGTATTTGGTTGAATGATGCCATGTTCTAGTAGCATTGCAACTATTTCTTCACCTCACTTGCTTCTATAACAAAATACCTATACAACCTAATGTTTAGCAATGGGGAGTCTGCAAATATATGGATCTCATTCTCCACTTTCCTCTTGGATGGTATCCCTTTAGGCTCTTATACTACATCCCTATGTTCTTGTAGTAACTCTTCCAGTTGTTGTTTTTGTTTATTAGTACACCCCTTCAGGGATGTTGTTGTTTTCACTGACTCTACTATAAACTAATTTCTCTTAAAAACAATAAAACATACATATTGCTAGAACTAATTAGTTTCTTGACTTAGTTGGCACTTACCAGCGAAATTTTGGACTTGCTTTTATGTGCATTGATTGTGAAGACTTTCCATCTTTGATGAGATAGTACTAGTTGGATATATGCATGAAGATTTCATCTTGCATGTGAATGTAGGGAATTCCAAACACCACTCCACATACATCAAGGGGAACTAAATCTAGTTTTACTTTATCAATAAAATCGACACTGATAAAAAATCTAATTTTGCATTATTTTGTTACCTTTATCTTTACATCCTTATTTACCCATCCCAATGGATATGGGATTGGATGATCACAAACTTCCAATACCAATTTTTTGACCAGCTCTACTGCAATGGGATTCACTTGTGATCCTAAGTCAAACTGAATATCAATCTTTGTCTTTTTGACCTACATCTTTATGTGGAAGAGTTTAGTCATTTCCTTCTCTTCTTGTTGCTGAAGACTACTTAGATTCACCTCCTTCTACACTAATGTACAAAAAATATTCTCATCCACATTCAAGTTTCTTTCAACCTGGTTTCTCAAATTAGTGGCCATGAGATTCTTCTTTTTTTCATCTTTCTTTTTGTTCTTCAAGTTAAGCTCTAGATGATTGTCAATGTTACAATGGTTGTAGTGCTTGCTTGGATATTTTCACTCGTATGTTGTGGATTTCATCCTTTTATCTCCCCCCACCCTTAAAAGTCTTCCAATGCTCCTTCTATTTCAATCCACCTGTTTCCCCTTTCTTCTAGCCATGTTCTCCAGAAATTGTGCTTGTACACAAGCCTCATCCACCAATTTGGGCTTGAACAACATCACTTGCTTCTACAGATGACTGTGTTGACCTCCCATATACTTGAGGAGTACATCTAGGTTATTTGGGGAGATACCCAACATTATTGCCATCTTTCTAAATTCTGTGGTGTATTCTTGTACACTCTATCCTTGCTTTTTCCTGAAGTAATGCCACTGGATCCACTAGTCCTCTACATACTTGAGAGGGTAAATTTATGACTTTATGAGGGTTTTAAAGTCTTCTCACTTAGTAATTTTGGGATCTCCCTCTAACCTCAAGGTCTTTGTGTGGATTTCCCACTAGGTCAGGGCATGACCCTCTAATTTCAGTTGTACAACTTAAATATTTTGTTCTTTCTCTATGCGATGAATGCTAAAATAAAATTATAATTACTACAACCAATGATTTATCTTCAGATCATCAATATCACCTTGATACTACTTCATATCGACCTTTTCTTCCATTTTGAACATTGACTGTGAATGGTTGATGACACTCGAACTCGGTTAATGTTTTTTGGGTTCTTTCTTCAACTCCTTCTATGTTCCTTCCCGATATCATGATCTACCCTCTAGTTAGACATTTATGTTAGAACCCCCATCCTATCTGAATATCTCTATCTTAGTAGTTAGGGCCCACCATGGGGAGGTTCACGTTACAATTTATATCAACAACTTATGCTTCCAACCGTGAAAATATCTCCTCTACAGGATCAAGAGGGTTAAGCTCAGATTTATTGGCCATGACAGGGGTTTTATGATTTTTGTATTAGCTAATATATATCCCCTGAAAATATCCACAATATACCCAAATAAACCTGATTTGGTACCAATTATATCTATAAACCACAATGGATATTCGACTAGACAATTCATCATAATAGATCTGATAAAATTATACTTTAAAATATGAAATATACAATGTGAGGGTTTATTTATCCTTAGCTTTTTGAATTTATAAATTACTTTTTATTTCTTATACAAGAAAACTATAATTATGCAACAAATAAAGTACAAAAAAATAATAAATAAAAACTCACAAACCACAATTGACACAAGATATAGCCTAGGAAACCTTTTTGGGAGAAAACTTGGTTGGAAGGTGAGGCCACTTTTCTCTCTTTCTCTAAATAGAAAATGGTTGCAACTACAAATAAGTAATGTTTGTGGCCTGTGGGATACTACAATGCACAAATCCTCTATGTGTGCTCTCTCCTTGTCCTTCTTAGCTAATATGCTCATGTATAGAACAAAATGCACTTGAAAAGAATGGAACCCCTTTTCCTCATTATGGCCAAGCTATAACACAACTCGATAGCCTACATAGTTATAACATTGACTTTTATAGAGTCCTCTTTATTATGATTATGTGGCTATCCCATTTTCCATGTGTAATGGAGGTTAATATGGCATCATCTTAAATTATGGTGGTCAAAATAGGAAGGTCAACTTCTGAGTGGCCTAACTTTTGCATACATACATCGATTGAGGCGATTTTTGCAATGTTGGAAAGATATTTATGTGTTAAATAAGAAAAAAATTACCACATTAAAGCAAAAAAAAATTATCTCCCAAAAATGTCGTTTAATGCCTCAAACTGCTCTCGGAAGATTTTAAACGTCAGTTTGCTAAATTGGGTCCTACTAGTAAAAATGGTATTGAGTTGATTCCTCCACCTTTTCCACTCTAAAAGCATCGAAATAGATGAAAAAAATATATAATGATCCAATACGAATAAAAAATAATCAATATATTTTTATATTGAAAAATCTTAATTTAAAAATAAAATAAATTATTTAACAAATTTTATCTTAAAAGAAAATAATTTCACGTTCATCAATAACAACTAGATTGTGAATCGAAATCCAAAGAAATTGATTGGAATTTATTATTTATTAGATTCTCATCCATTTTATTGATAGATTGATATGACAAGGACATGCTTTCAAAGATTTCTCATAGGATGTATGGTCAAAATGAATTGGCTTATTCCAAGGTTTCAAGTGTTTTTTTTGTAAGTTTCACAACAATGAGGCTCTATCGTGGTCATGTCCAAGAATAACACTTGAATAGGGAAGAAAAATGAACTAGTGACTTAACTTCTAGGAGTGCCTTAACAAGGCACCCGATCACTGTCTATCCAAGACCTTGTTGACCAAGGTTTCAAGTTTTATTTTTATTTTTATTATATATATTACATATTATTATTTTATTTAACAAGAATTGGTTTTTGGGAAAAATATAATTTAATTATTTTTTTATTAAGTAGAAGATTTATTTATTTTTAATTTTTGTATCCAAAGGAATCAACAACTGGACTGGTCTCATACTCGCGTGATATGGGGGCGATTCCAACAGCGACCACTATAACCTATAGGTGCCTATGTATGCCCCTTATGCAGGCACATGTGAATTAGGGGAATTTGAACCTTGAACCTTCTAACACAATGCTTCATTGATCCGGATTTAAACAGGAACGCAACAAATTACAGAGATAACCATATACACAAAGATGCAGCGGAAATAATACTTCATTTCATTAATGGAAAATACTGAAACATGCTTACAATCAGAAATGGAATAAACTAGCTAGGGCGATGGTAGCTTATCTCTGAGAAGAGATGTGATGGCTACATGCCTCTGAACTGTGTTACAATGAGGCTCGAAGGCCTATTTATTGTTGAGAAACAATAAAAAAACCCTTCACATTCCAAAACCTAACCCTAGGAGATGAAACGCCAAACTGTCGGCCCCGTTTGGGGGTAAGTTGGTACATCAACTTCCCGGGGTCGTAACTTTAGCATATGATCTCCGTTTGACGCGTACAATAGCTCATTAGAAAGATCTATTCGAGCAATTTCATTGTTGGAACGGGCAACATCGATCCATTCCATGGACCCATGTTGCCCCTGGATTCCCCAAAAAACGTCGTTTAGGGCCTCAAAACGGCTCCGGAAGTTCAGGACCCGAAAAACTGCTAAAAATAGTAAGTTGTGCTACAATTAAGGAAACTGAAAATGTTGAGAAAGACAATGGTGGGGGTCTAGGTGGACTTGGCAGGTGGCCACCAATATCCACTTGGATCAATGATGGTGTTTCCATTGTCCACCATATAAATGTTTTATTCTTTTACGTTTTGGGATGCCTTTTGACGGGGCAGCAAAAGCTTTGGCTTTTATTAATCTGTTCGAGAGGGAATATGGAAATTTCCATCCTACTTTCTAGACAACTGGCTTTATGGACGCTTTGAGGACCTCTCGCGAAGAGTTCAAGTTATTGTTCGTTTACTTGCATTCTTTGGAACATCCAAACACGCCGACATTCTATCAAGATACTCTGTGCTCTGAGGTGGTCATGGAATATATCAATCAGATTTTTGTTCCATGAGATACTTCTGCATAGGGATTCCTTCTGCTCCTTATGATCCCCTAACCCCTAAATTGTAGCAGTGAAGCCATTAATGATTTTTGCGAGTTCAGAAAGATTCACCGAATCACTTATTAAAGCTCTGTTTCAGGAATGGCAACAAGAGGAGGAGCGTTGGAACTGGCCTCCAGAATGGGACGCAACATTGAGAAAGAATAAATGTTGACCATTGTTGAAGAGTACAAAAAATATCACATGTACTATGGTGGTGACGAAGGCTCGAGAAAATCTAACTACACAGACATGTATAAGAGGAAAACAAGAACCTTGGGGACACTTATGATGCATTAGGGAGGTTGTCATCAGTCCAGCAATCATAAAGAAAGCAGGGCCACCACGTTCCAATGAAGATGGGGTTTGTTGATCACTAATTTGTTAGTAGCATCCAGAGAGAGAAGTTGTGGATTTTGTAATCTGGAGAGATAAGGAAATTTCTATTATTTGTAATATGGAGATATAAGTAATTTACTATTATTTGTAATATTTTTGAAGAAAATTTTGTAAATTTTGGGGTAATAAGGAGATTTTGCTTGTAATTTTTTATTTGAAGAGGTAAGTGTGACATTGCAGCTCAAAGTAATTTTACTTTGAGGGAGGGTAGCATTTTTCTTACTAGGATTTGCAAGATCATCATTGCAAAATTCAAATTTTGAAATTTACCTTGTAAATATTTGAGAAATTGACTAGAGCCAAGTGCAACGCTCAGTCATTTTTCTCCTGTTTCAACGACTATATGAGGGTGAAGGCCAAGCCCCGATAGATCATTTTTTATTTATGTGTAGTGTGTTGCATGTTGTGTTACCCATCTTGCTATTTTTTTCTGAGCTTGATCCTTGGTGTGAAGCTTCAACACTACAATGTCAAAGTTGATTAATTTATTTTTTGATTCCGACAAACTTGAAGGCTCAAAATCTTACAAAACATGGCAACGCCTCATCAAAAGCACTCTCATTTATAATGAACTATGGCATGATATATGCGAAGGATATATTAAGCTAAATAAACCCACAGATGTCACTGCACTACCAAAATGGAAAGTTAAGAATGCCAAAGCATTAGCTCTCATTAAATCTTATGTTAATGATGAAATGTATGTCCATAAATCAAATGCTACATATGCATGGTCTTCTTTGTGAATTTTTAAAGACTTTTTTGATACTCAACCTGAATCAAAGAAAGTTGATCTACAATTAAAATTGTTGCAACAAAAATTGACTAAAGCAGGTGATTTTCTTGAATACATCTCCAGACTTAAGCATATTAAGAAGGAAATCAATAATGTTGGTTTTCAAGCAGTAGATGATAGTTTTATAGTCACAATTTTAATTGTTGGACTTCCTTCTTCCTACACACATTTTTTGGAAACTCTACAATTAACCGGAAATTTAGAGAAGCTAAACTTTGATTAGCTCTGCGAAATGTTGACCCAACATGATAAAACCTTTGGGAAGGAAAAGAAAGTTGGTGAAGATGTCTTTTTCACAGAGGCCAGCACTAGTAAATCATCAACTGATAGTTCTAAAAACAGAGGCAGATGGAATTTCAATCAGAATCAAGCAACACATAATGTACAAAGTAGAGGTCGAAGCCAAACAAGAGGAAACAACTTTAATAGTGGCAACTGTTAAGGTAGGACTAATTTTCAAGGCAAATGAAATAGTCAGGGAAGAGGAAATAATAAGGTAGAGGACAACCTCAAAAGAGAAGTCAAAGCAGAGGTATAGGACAGTCTCCAGGAAGAGGAAGAGACTTAAGTCAAATGGTGTGTCGAAGATGTAACAAAGTTCGACATTATGCTGAAGATTGTCGAATTTCTATTGATAAAAACCCCCAAGTTTCATCAGCACTCAGTACAATTTGCAAATGATCAAGATGATGATGGTTCAAAATATGTCTTTACTTCTTCGCCGACATTACAACTTTCCTCCCATCTTAAAAGTGATTATGAAGATGCTTGGATCTTGGATTTAGGGGCAACTCAGCACATGACTTGTCGACGTGACTTCGTTTGGAATTTTCAAGATTGCCAACTTAATTCCATCTTTCTTGCAGATGATACAAAACATACTCCTTATGGAAAAGGTGCAGTTAAAGTTTCTCTCCCTAGCATTGGAGAGAAAATGATTTCAAATGTATGGTATGTACCAACCTTTAAGAAAAATTAGTTATCTTTAGTCTCGATTCGACAAGCATAACATCAGGTAATTATTGAAGATGGCTTATTTAATATTAATTCAGTCAAACAGAGCTTGCAAACTATGATGATAGGTTATGAAGATGGAAAATTGTTAAGGATGAAAGGGACAATTATTCCAAGGCATTCTGACTTTGTAGGGGCAGTGACTACAAGAATTTCACCTATACGATTGTGGCATGTAAGATATGGACATTTAAATTTTGATAGTCTTTCTCAATTGCAAAAACAAGGGATGTTAAGGGACTTCCAACTTTCAAAAAGGAAAATGCAAAATGTGAAGCTTGCATTTATGTAAAACAAAGTCAAGGAAGTTTTCCAACAAGTTCATGTCACACAAAAAGGCTGCTACAACTAGTTCACAATGATGTTTGTGGACCACTACCAACTTCATTCGGTGAATGCAAATATTTCTTATTATTCATTGATGATTTCAGTCGAATGACTTGGGTTTATTTCTTGAAGCAAAAGTCAGAAGCATTTGAAAAGTTTAAAATTTTTCACCAACTTGTTGAAAATGAAGTCAAAGAAAAGATAGGCGCTCTCAGGACAGATAATGGGGGAGAATTCACTTCAAATGAATTCAAAACTTATTGCAGCGATAATGGCATAAGAAGACATCTTACAAATGTTTACACTCCACAGAAAAATGGAGTAGTAGAAAGAATGAATCACACCTTGTTAGGAATGGAGAGATCTATGTTAACTTTCAAAAAGTTAAGTTCAACATATTGGGCAGAAGAAATTCATATAGATGTTTACTTAAGAAATAGAGCTCCAACTGCTTCTTTAGACAGAATCACATCTTATAAAGCTTGGTTTGGTTTCAAACCTCAAGTTAAACATCTTAGAGTTTTTGGATCAGTATGTTATGCCTTAGTTCTGAAAGAAAAAGGAACTAAGCTTGAATCAAGAAGTTTGAAATGCACAATGATTGGCTATTCTCATGAGAAGAAAGGGTACCGTATTTTGACCAAGGAAAATTTATTGTGAGTAGGGATGTAATTTTTTATGAAGCAGAGAGTAAAAGTACTGAAGGAATAGAAAGCCTTCTTCAAAAGTTAGAAACTAAAGGCAGTCAAAGAAAAGGAAATATGCAAAGTCAACCAAATTCACCAAATTGGTATGAACTTGATTTTCCTTCATTTGGAGATCAGTCATCCAGTAAATCTACTTCGACAACACCATCTAGATCTTTTAGCAGTTCATCCACATCTCCAATCAACAACAGTTCTTCTGACAGTGATTCTCCACCTCCAGAATCTTCAACTGATCGATGAACATCAGTTTATATTAATCCTCTTTACAATGATGGTGACTTTTCAGAATCTCAAACAAGTAAGAATCAACTAACAAAATGGGCAGTTCAACTTTTGAAAGATGTAAGGCCTGATGAGCAGAATAAAATAGGAACAAGGAAGTCACACGGAAGTGAAGGAAATTTTGCCATGATAGCAAATTATTTATTGAACCTTCCACATACAATGAAGCAGTAAAACATAAAGAATGGCAATAGGATATGATTGAAGAATATCAAGAAGTAATTGATAACAACACTTGGAAACTTGTTGATTGTCCTCAAAATGTTAAACCCATAGGATGCAAATGGGTTTACATAATTAAGTACAACCAAAAGAGAGAACTTGAAAAGTATAAAGCAAGACTTGTGGCTAAAGGTTTTGCATAGCAGGAAGGCATTGATTATGAGGAAACTTTTGCTCCTACAACTAAATGGAGCATCATCCGATTAACACTTCCATTAGCCGCTCAGAAAGGATGGAAAGTTCATCAAATGGATGTAAAAAGTTCTTTTCTCGACGAGGATTTACAGGAAGAATTATATATGACACAACCACGAGCTTTTGAAATTGAAGGGCAAGAACATAAAGTCTGCAAATTGATCAAGGCTTTATATGGGTTAAAACAAGCTCCCCAAGCTTGGTATGCAAAAATGGATTAATACCTTAGAAAAGTTGGTTTTCAACGAAGTGAATATGATGATACTTTGTATGTGCGACACCAGGGTAAATATCTGGTGATTCTTGTTATGTATGTAGATGATTTTATCATTACTGAAAACAATGATGATCATATTGCATAGGTGAAAACGGAATTACATGCAGGTTTTAAAATGACAGATTTGTGATTACTTCACTACTATGTTGGAGTTGAAGTCTTCCAATGTCCACATCATATTTTCATTTCTCAGAGTAAGTATGCAGCAGAGGTTCTTCAACGATTTGGAATGCAGGATTGCAAGCCCATTCTTACCCCCATGGAGCAAAACTTGAAACTTTAAAATTTGAAGGGGAGACATGGTGGACAACACTACTTATAGGCAGTTGATTGGCAGCTTGATTTATTTGATAAATACTCACCCTGATATATCTTATGCAGTCAGTATTCTTTCACGTTTTATGCAGGAACCACGAGACAGCCACTGGAATGCCACCAAAAGAGTTCTTCGATATATCCAAGGAACAAAAGACTTTGGCCTTCTTTACACAAAGACTAAAAACTTTGTACTTGGTGGATATTCAGATGCTGACTTTGTTTGAAGTATTGATGATCGAGCATCAACATTAGGTTATTTAATGAACACGGGGTCAACAGCAGTGCCTTGGAGTTGTAAGAAACAAGCTACAGTGGCCACTTCTTCAGCAGAAGTAGAGTAATTTCAGCATGGGAAGCAGCATGTGAAATTGTTTGGTTGCACAAAATTTTGCAGGACTTGGGCATTTCTCAGGTAGAAGCTACATCATTATTCATTGACAACCAGTCAACTATCAAGCTTGCCAAGAACCCAGTTTTTCATTCAAAGATAAAGCATGTGGACACCAAGTATCATCATATGAGATCTCTCATTGCCAAAGATGTCCTCAAGCCAATTTATTGTCCTTCAGAAGATCAGATCTCAGGCATTTTCACGAAAGCTCTTGGCAGAATAAACTTTACTAAGTTCAAGGATGAACTTGGTATCTATTCTAATGTATCTTTGGATCATAGAGGGGAATGTTAGATGATCCAAAATAAATATTATCATAGGTTATAAAGTTAGAATAAAATAATTATTAATTTAAGATATTAAATTAATAATTATTAATCTAGAATATTTAATTATTTAATGGAGACATTTAGAATTAGTATATTTTTGTAACAAGATATGACTCTACAAATGTGTCGTATCTTACGCTCTAAGATAGGAGAATTGTTAGTAAGTTGTTTGAATAGTTTTTATTGTAAGTGGACACTTGTTATTTTATAAGTGATCCATAATTAGAGGTAGTTAGGACATTACGCTTATATACAGCTCATTGCAAGAATTTTTTGCTGTTCGGGTGTAAAATCTTGCAAAATTCTAGATGTAATTGTTTTTCTTATTAATAAAATTACGTGTTTGAGGACACTTCTGCCATTAATTTTATAGAAACATTCTTTTTCTTTTGCATGGGAATACACTGACATGAGAGGGACTGATCCTAAAACTTGCATACATCATATCTACATTGAATAAAATTAAAGACCAATTAAACAACCTCAGCGAAGAATGAACCCAAATCTAAAAGAAATTGTTAAGGAAGAATTGCAGAAATTATGAAATGTAAATTTCATTTATCCAATATCTGGCAGTTAGTGGGTTTCACCCCTAGTAATCGTCCCTAAAAAGAATCGAAAATGAAGAGTATGCATTGATTACATGGATTTTAATAAAGCAACATTAAAATACCACTTTTTGCTACCTTTCATAGACCAAGTCTTAGATACTTTAGCAGGAAAAAAATAAAAAAATTCCTTCTTGGATGGGTTCAGTGGATACAACGAGATTCAGGTGGCCCTTGAAGATCAGGATAAAACCACATTCACTTGTCCATGGGAAAATTATGCTTACCGGGTACTTCCCTTTGGGTTATGTAATTCTCCCGCAACATTCCAAAGGGTAGTCCTTGGCATTTTCTCTGACCTTATCCATGATTGTGTGGAAGTGTACATGGATGATTTCACAGTCTATGGAGATTGTTTCAATGAAGCACTAGAAAACCTAGAGAAAGTCTTAATAAGATGTCAAGAATAAAACCTCTCATTAAGCCATGAAATTTTTTTCATGATGTTTAACGAGGGAATTATTTTAGGTCACCATATTTTCGAAGATGGATTTAAGGTAGACTCATCTAAGGTGGAAGTCATTTCCAAGTTATTAGTGCCAAGTTGTCAAAAGGATGTTAGAAGTTTTCTCGGTTTTACCGGATACTATAGAATATTTATAGAAAACTTCACAAAAATTGCATCCCCACTCTTTAAATTACTTACTAAAGACTGTGAATAACAATGTAAACTTTGAAACGGGAACCCATTCTGTTACCCGTTTTGTAGAGATAGCAAGAAAATGACTCGATTTCGAAAAGGGGTTATGCAGAAGACACGTGTTTTTTAAAGCTTAGTTTTTGGCACTATAAATTGTATTATGTACATTGCGTTTTATGATGGTAGTGTTTCTTATGCTGATTTAAAAACGTGGTAATTCTGCACCAGACTCTTTTTTTTTTAAGTTTTTTTTTTTATTTACTTTTTTTATTTTCTAATGTATGAAATGTAAATAATTATTTTGTAAACTTGATAATTTTTGAAGTGGTCTTTTCCTTCATATTTTCTTGTTTTTATTTTAATTTTATTTTTTTTTGTAGTGAGGTTTTTATTGTTTTGAATATTTAAAAAAGAAGGTTGATATTTTGAATTTTCAATATTCTACATATTTATACATTGGTAATTAATTTTTCAATCCAAAATAAATAATTGTTTCTAAAAAACAATATTTTCTAAAATTGACATAAAAATAGCCATTTTTAACATAAATATAATTAAAAATCTACACGTTTTGATAATTTTTTGCTACAATTGACATGCGAAAATCACAATTTTTATACGAAAATTTTAACTAAAAATAGTTAAATAATAGTTTTTTTTATGAATTTCATATCAAAAAAATAATAATAATCATTTTTTTTTCAAAAATAATGGTTAACTTAAAAATTAATGCAAAAATCACATATTGCAAATATTCAACGCATAACAACCTCAATTGAGTGTATATTCTTCTCATAAAATGTCAAAGTCAAAACATTGCAAGTATAACTACTTAATAGTTACAAAAAATGAGCTTGATTTCCAAGCATAACTTAAATTTAATCAACAATGTCACATAATCCAAACTCTCCATCCTCTAGAGTTTCATCATTGTTTTCTTCCTCATTACTTTCTGCTTCCTTTTGCTCATTTTTGTCTTCTAATGGATCTTTCATGTCTGCCAATCTCCCAATGTATGTCTTTCCAAACATCCCATGTAATGGTGGTCGAGTTTCTTTTGCCTTTTTTGCGACACGTGATTCACTAAAGTCCCCTTTCTTCAACCCAATTTCTTGCATTGCATCTAGAAGAAATTTAAGAGCATTAATTCTTTGTTGAATGAAATTGCATTGTAAGGGATCTTTTTCAATTACAATGCAATTTATTCCTTTTTGAAGGCAGCATGCTAGTGTTGTACCTAGTTACCAAGCACAAAAGAAATAATGAAGTAAATTAGTACAATGACATATTAATTTAAAAAATAACATATTGAAATTCAATTCTATATAATAAAACTTACCTGAGCCAGGAAATAAATCCAGAACCCAATCTCCTTCATTTGAACATATGTCTATAAGATAGTTAATCAATAATTGTGGTTTTTGATTAATGTTAACTATCTCTCTTTTTGCTTCTTTGTCTTCATATGTTAGTTTTCTCACAACAGCATCATAACTCAGTATTTGGCTATGACTCTTTCCGTCCACCTTGTTAGCCTCCTGCTGCAGCAGGTATTCATCTTTCATGATCAACATTTTTACATGCCAAACACATCGTTCTTTTCATCCTGCAATGCTCCATATTTGTTCCATTTTCCCTAGAAGAGGTTACGAGAGTGCGCCAGTCTAAATGCCACTGCTTTGTTCCATTCTGATGAGCTAATCCATTTTTGACGAAGTTTTCAGTTAAGGGAAGGCCAAATAGCTTAATCTTGGCCTCCCTAGGTTTCAATTTCCTGTTGTAGAACATAGAGAATCATTATCTATCCAAACAGCTTAATCTTGGCAGATTTGTAGATAGGTAGAGAAATAAGGGCGCTCAACGGCTTAATCTGAGCCCCTGGATGAAATAAGTGTAGATGTAGATAGGAGGACAGCAAGAAGAAAAGAATGAAAAGCTAGGTTTGCTAGTTCAAGTGCACCCAAACTAAAGGGAAGAAAAAATGCTAGGTAAGTAGGCTGGGTAAGTAGTTTTGCGGTTGCAGAATCATGGTGTGTGATCCATTTCATGTTTTCAAGTATCATATCTATCTAGATCACAAATCTGAGGCAATTTTCCATTTGAAGGACTTCAAGCGAGGCATGTCTAACTTCCCCTTTTTTCCTCTTCCCCAAATCACTTACTAACTTCCCCTAAAGAAGTCAAGATCTGCTTGACATCTCTCAGTCTCATCATTCTCCATATCAGTTGCCTTGGTAAAGATCTGCTTTACTCAAGGAATGTTCGTACTTCCTCCAAGAGTCTCATTCCTCCTTAATAGCCTAAGATCTCATACTTAGCGCTTTCCTATCATTTGTCATACTAACCACTAATTCTATTATGTAGCTCCCTATCTATTTCTCCCCCCCCCCTACTAAAACTATGCTAATAGCCTCCCTAAATACTTATCCCCTCCCCCTGGTTGAAAAATAACCATAAGTACTCTTGGGAATTGCTAAGTTTATCTGAAACTCAGCAAGAACCCTCATTTCCACCCTCAAACCATCTTCTAATGCTTTTTGGATTCCTTCCAAGGCATGAAATCCGTCATTCTAGGCTTTCAGACCCCTTCCGATGCCTTAAAAAACCTTCTAAAACACCCAAAATCATTCTAAGGACATAAAGACCCTTTATCGAATCATAAAAGCCCTCATTTCCATGAAGAAACCTCCCTCCGACTTCACAAGCTTACCTTTAGTAAAAAAGCCTTGCTCTGATTCAAAAAGTTTCCTTTGGGACCCCCTCCTATGTGATATCGCAGTCGGGAGGGAGCATCGATCAATGTTGGCCCATATATATGTTTTCCCGATGGTTTATCACCGATCTCTACTTCGCATCTGCGTATCGCAAAGTTTTGTGCCATGTATATAAGCCCCCGACCTCTCCACCGATGCAATATCGCTATTGGGAGCCCTCCGCATCGCAATTTCCTGTTTCGCCGCATATATCAAACGCCGATGCAACCATGGCCATCCATCATCCCGCCCAGATCAATGGTCCAGATAGTTTCGGCGATCGCCCATTTTGGAGATCGCAAATATGTGTATACTCGTGTCCCCGCCGACTTCCGAAATACCAAAGAAATCATAGCCGCCCATTCAGGCCCACTCATCCAACGACCCAGATTTAATCCAATAAAAAGTGATCGCTCCCGCCCCAGATTTTTACGATTTTTGCGTATTAATGGGCTTTTTGTCTGTTTTAAAGAAAATGGCCATTTTTTACAGGGTTTTCTTCTAGCGCTCGCTCCCGATAAGGGAATTCATGCATTTCAGGCCATTTTGTCATCACCCAAAGGGCGCAGAAGGTGAAATCGCAGCAAAGGATGCCCGAAATAAGAAAATGAGGCAATTTTTGGTGTGCGCCTAGCGCTAATCGTGCATCGCTAAGAAAAAAGGGCTAAATTGGAAAGCCTCTATCCACCGCAGGTTTGCAGCAACTATTTTTGGCAGAAAAGAACCACAAAGGAGCGATTTAACAATTTTGAGTACCAGAAGACAGATAAAGCCAAACTTCATGTCAAAGAGTATCAGGATGCGGCAAAGAGTATCAGTGAAGATTTTTTTAGCGGCTCGAAGCAGATGAACATTGAAGAGTCCCCCAGTAAAGTCAATAAGGTAGCTCTGAGCTATTAAAGGCTCTCAAATCGCAGTTAACGCACATTAAAGCCTCATAAGATTAGTGGATCAAAGACCAAAGCACAGTTATTGTAGAAGCATTGCATCGAGCCAACAAGGGCACCAAATCAACTCATTTTTGATGCGGCTGCCTCCAGCGCAGCTTAAGTTACTGTCTTGCATTTATTTTCAGCACATTTTTAGGTTAAAAGAATTTATTTCCCGCGGGCCTGTTTAGGTCAGCTGTAATAGATATTTTTTCATATCTTTCTCTATATAAACGACCCCAATTCACTGTTTAAAGGGTCGGTTGTTGGTTGGTGGATGAACTTACTTGAGAAGAGACTCTCTCTATAACTAATATGTTTCACTTAATCAAAGATTGTTGAAAGCTTGGAGAATGGACTGTTGATGTGTTTTAATGGTTCTAAAGAGTAAATGATGGAATTCTTGTGCTGCTATATGAATCAATAAGTGTTTCTTACCTCTGTTATTTCAATTTTCATATATGCTCAATTCAGAGAACTAAAGATTGGTTTAGAATTTGCCTAGCTGCACTCTATGCTCAGTTTATGTGGCTTCTTGATGTTTTCCTCTCGATTTAGGCATAAATATGGATTCCTTATGGCTCATATTTGCTCTAATTCACATAGGAACGACTGTTATTTAGGAATTCTTAGCTACTCCTAAATAGGGCTCGTTTCATCTTCCCTCTGCTAACCTGATTGAGAGATTCTCTGTTGCCTCTCGATTCTTAGCATTCAATTCATCTCCATTTAGCTCGAATATTGTTTCGTAAGCAACTATCCTACTCCTCATTTCCTCTTGTGACCAAGAAAATGCACTAGAAATCCTACTCCATGACTCCATGCCCAATGGTTTGAAGCCTACCACACTATGCATTGCCTCTCTACTTGAAAGCATCCTCCTTCCCAGCTTCCCACCAAAACACAAACAAAACCCCGTGAACCCTATAACTAGCCTAAAATCATCCCTTAAACAAAGCTAAATCCTAAAGAGAGAGCCCTCTCTGACTGCTAGTAGGCTAGGACCTGCAGTCCAAAGCTTGGTTTGTGGTCACCTCGGTCGTATCCCTTCAGGAGTCAAAAGGGACAACCTGAGTGATAACATAATGGCGACTCCACTAGGGATCATCCTCAGATAATCCCGCAAAACCAATCCGAAGTTCCACTGAGGAAGAATCTGACCATTAACAATTTCATTCTAACCCTTACATTCGTGAGATATCCCTAAAAAACACGCTGAAGCTGGCTCCCAAGAAGAATTCATGTTATACAAGATCAAATCTAGACCCACATCCTCCAGTTGTTTTTGAAAATCCAAATTTGATCCCTAGAAACATTAACAAGCAAAAACAAGAAGACTTTACTGCTTCTAGTCCTGAAACAATTCAACCTAGCTCTTTTCCAACCCCTGTTAAGGTTCCGTTCCACTCAACCCCCACTTCCCCTTGTTCATCATCCACCTCTCCAAGCATTGTCTCCACACCTCCATTCACTACACATACCGCTACTCCTATTATCCCAGTTGTTCCCATCATTCTATTTATCCCTATTGTTCCACTTGTCCCTATAAATATGGCGAATAGATATGCACCTTTACAGTTGCCTGCTAATCCCGGGGCTATGCCTCAGGATTACCAGACTAAGATAACTTATTTTGATGGCACAAGTGCCTGCACATCCCTTCAACATACAAAGAAAATGCAAGATTACTTTGAAAGCTATGAGATTGACGATGATAGTGTGAGAATGAAAATTTTTGTCCAAAGTTTGACAGACGATGTCAGGACTTGGTTTAGAGCGCTCCCAGCCAATTCCATAGCAGACCCAGAAGCCTTATACCAGTCATTTATCAACAGATGGGAGAAAAATAAAGACCCCTTGCACATATTAGCTGAATACGATACAATTAAAAGAGGCCCTCAAGAGAGTGTTTTGGAATATTGTGCAAGATTCAATAATGTCTATAATGCAATACCACAAAACTTAAGACCTCCACCTGACCTAGCCTTGTATAAATTCCCTGATGGATTCAACCCAGATATGGCCTACCAGTTAAAGGAAAGAGCCCCTAACAGCCTTGCCGAAATGCAAAATGTGGTTGTCACTGTGGAAGCAAATTTAATTGCCAAAAGAAACAGAGCTAGAACAAAGAGAAGAACCACCTTCAAGGAAGAACCCTTAGCCTTGGATCAAAAGCTAGACGCTATTATCAATAGTATGCATAGGCTGGGAGACAGAGTAGAGAGTGTTGAGAGGAAATCGTCATGGGAAGGACATCATCCAAATACCATAAGGAACCCAAATTTCAAAAAGAATCAAAACCTAAATGTTGGAAGGGCTAGTCCTGACCATGATATTAGGCCTCCTTTCCAAGAAAACTACACAGAAGCATCCACATCTAGTGAGCCAACAGAGGAGACTCACATGAACTTGATAGATTTGAAAAATGACCAAACACTTTTCCTATCAAAAGAAGACCAAGATGACCATGAGATAAATCAGTTTTAGACTAAGTCTGGAGAGTCTTTTGATTTTAAACAAGGCTATGTTTCTGCTGTGTATGAAGTCCACAAACAATATAAGTTGGGAACTAGAACCATTGATATCCCTGTATCTAGTAAATCAAAAGAGAGAAAACATCCCAACAAGATTAAAGGTAAGGCTATTGTAACAGAAACAGCTTATACAACTGTCCTAAACCCGTATCAAGCGATTGTAGAAGACATAACAGACATGCAACCTACTTTTGATCAGCCTTCGCCTCCTCCTTCCTCAGAAGAAAATTTGAACACTACACCTAAAAATATTCCCAAAACAGAAATACTACGAACCATCATTCACCATAACACTGACAATCAAAAGGGAAACATAGAAAATACACTTGAAAAGGAGAAATCAGCTACTACTAATGCAAAAATTCCACTGGAGAAACCATTTAACCTAGAAACAGAGATTGGAAAAATTAAGATATCCATCCCCCTCTCAGAACTTGCCAAGCATGATGTGTATAGGCAACAAATTCAAAAATCACTTCAAATGCCAGAGGTCAAAGACAGTGTAAATGTTTTAGATGATACTCCTGAGCTGTTGTTCGGTCCAGAAGTTAATGGAAAATTAACATATGGATCTGTTCTACCCTTTTATACCAGTCTGCACATACATGAAAAAATCTTGCATAATGCTATGTTTGACTCAGGTGCCTCACACAATCTTATGCCCAAAGCTGTAATGGAGAAACTAAACCTTGATGTCACAAGACCCTACAAAGATCTATTCTCTTTTGACTCAAGTCAGGTCAAGTTTTTGGGCTTAATCAAAGACTTATGTGTCTCCTTAGTCCAATTTCCCAACAAGACAATCCTAATGGACGTGGTGGTTGTTGACATACCACCAAAGTATGCCATGCTCCTATCAAGATCTTGGGGAGCAAAACTCCAAGGATCTCTCCAATTAGACCTCTCTTATGCCACTATATCAGTCTTTGGGCAACCTAAGAGACTGTATAGAGAAACACTGATGAAATATGTGGTAAGTAGTGAGGAAAAGCCCCAAAACTTTCCAATTTACTCAATCCATTCTGATATGGATTCTTTTATTATGTTTAATGATGATAACAATCTTCCAACTAATGCTAAACATTTGGCTTTAAAGCAGCAAGCATGCATAAATGAGGAATCAGTTGCCCATGCTCGTGAAACTGTCAAAACAACCAATGCAACCAGCATACAAGAACAATCTCCCCAAATAGAAAAGTCAAATCTGCCCAATCCTAAAATGACTGAAAATCCTAATGTTAACCACCAGCAAGAAATCACATGGTATTTAGAGTTTGACGGTTTTGTTAATAAGTTAGGAGCAGGGGCAGGGATATGGATTCATAATACACATAACAATCATGCACAAGGTCGTGCATATAGGCTGAATTTCAAATGCACCAACAACATGGTCGAATATGAGGCACTCCTCTTAGGCCTTAAGCTGCCCAAAAGCTGCCAAAGTGTCTATTCTAGGTGATTCTGACCTAGTAATCCAACAAATGAAAGGTAACTTTTTTACTAATGACAATAGAATGAGGGCCTATAGGATTGTTGCCACTAATATACTTAATGCATTAACTGAATCCAATCTTGCCAAGATTTCAAGAAATCATAACATTCATGCTCACAGCCTAGTCATTTTTGCTAGCACATGCAAGCTTCCCTTTGAGCCAAATCACCATTTCACTGCTGAGACAAAACATAGGCCAGTTGTCCCAAATAACGTTAAAGACTGGCAAGTGTTTGAGGATGATGCTCAAATCAACAATTTTCTTACCTTACAGCAAGAATTTGCAGGCCTAAACATTGACATAGATACTATGACGGATGAACAACAGCAAACAAATGAAAATCAGCAGGCTGTAACAGCTGTAACAGCCAAACAAATGCTAAACCCAACTGTTTTTTACAATGCAAACATAGAAGAGCTGAAACAGATGCATTTGGAAGATAGCCAAAACAGAGGCCGAGATCATTGATCTAAAGGATAACTTTCTCCCTGCTGGCCTCACCCCATTAGAAGATATGTTCGATGCTAATTATGTCCCAAGAAGCCAAAAATGGAGCCTTTAAACGCTGTTATAGAAGAACACAACATCAGGACAGCAGAGAAGCCCAAAATGATCAAATTGTCCAAAAAAATTTCACCCGATCAAAAGCCTAAATATGTTGATTTGTTCAAAGAATTCCAAGATGTATTTGCTTGGAGTTATGAGGACTTGAAGTCCTATGACACCTCAGTAATCCAACACACCATTCCCTTAAAACCAAACCAAAAGCCCTTCAAACAGAAACTTAGAAGAATCAATCTCGTGCTTCTCCCCTTGATTGAGAAATAAGTGAAGAGGATGTTTGAAGCAGGTATCATAGCACCCATTATATTTTCTGAATGGGTGTTGAATCTTGTTCCCACAAGAAAGAAGACAGGTGAGATTAGACTATGTGTGGACCTAAGAAACTTAAACCTAGTCTCCCTAAAAGACCACTATCCTTTGCCCAAGATGGACCATATCCTGCAAAGAGTAGTGGGGTCATCTAGAATCTCTTTGCTAGATGGATTTTCAGGTTTCAATCAAATACTTGTTCACTTGGATGACCAAGACAAGACAGCCTTTACCACACCGTGGGGAACATTTACGTATGTTAAAATTCCTTTTGGACTAAAGAACGCTGGTGCCACCTTTCAAAGGGCAATGGAAATTGCATTTGCCAAGGAAATCCATGATTTCCTAGTTGTCTACCTTTATGACTTAACCCCTTTCTCCAAATATGATCAAGAGCACCTCAAACACCTAAGGCAAATATTCATGACATGTAGGAAATATGGCATTTCCTTGAATCCCAAGAAGTCTCTCTTTGGCCTTGAAGAAGGAAAATTACTTGGACATATCATCTCCAAGGATGGTATTAGAATAGATCCGGAAAGGATCCAAGCTATTTTGCAAATCGCATATCCAAGGAACATAAAAGAGTTACAAGCATTCCTAGGGAAGATCAATTTCCTAAGGAGATTTATTCCAAATCTGGCCAAGCTGATAAGACTGTTAAGTAGCATGTTAAAGAAGGACGCCAAGGTAAAATGATCTCTTGAAACCAAACAAGCTTTTGAGAGTATCAAAACTGCGTTGACTCAAACGCCTGTCCTCACAAGTCCACAATTTGACAAAGATTTTACCATTTTCTCTATTGCATCTGAGCACACCATAGCAGCGGTCCTTTTGCAAAAGGATGATCAAGGAAATGAAAAGCCAATCGCATTTTTCAGCCAAGCCTTAAGAGATGCACCATTAAAGTACCAAATCGTGGAGAAGCAGGCCTATGCCCTTGTTAAGGCCATTAAAGACTTTAGAGTTTATATTTTATACTCCCATGTGATTGCCTATGTCCCAAACTCTGTTGTAAAAGACATATTAACTCAAGGGGGACTTGAAGGCAAGAGAGGCAAGTGGATTGCCAGCATTCTTGAATATGACATAGAAATAAAACCTACCAAGCTGATAAAGGGACAAGGTTTAGCCAAACTCACGTCCAAAACAAATCTTCAAGCCTTAGATATTAACCAACTGGACAATGAACAGGAGCTGGCGAATCCACAGATCAGTGAAACCTTTTTGCAATCCCCATGGTATGCTGATATTTTCTTTGTATTGTTAAACCTGTGTGCTCCCCCAAGATTGTCCAGAACCAAGAAAATATTTTTGAAAATGAAAGATTTAAATTTTTTTGTCTTAGACGGTGCCTTATTCTGGAAAAATCATGAAGGCATCTTACTTAATTGCTTGACTATGAACGAAACTAACAATATCATGAAAGAATTTCATTCAGGAGACTGTGGAGGACATTTATATTAGAAGTCTACTGCTGACAATATTTTAAGGGTTGGTTACTATTGGCCCTCTCTATTTGCAGATGTCAAGAAGTTTGTTGTTTCATGTCACCAATGCCAAATCTTTGAAGGAAAAATAAATCTATTGCCTTTGCCCCTTAAGCCCATCTCAACTGGAAAGCCTTTTCAACAATGGGGTCTTGACTTCATTCGAGAAATCCATCCCTCGTCCTCAGGCCAGCAAAAGTGGATTTTAACAGCCACCGATTATTTCACCAAGTGGATTGAAGCCATCCCATGTAGGCAAGCCAATGAATCCACCATTATCCAATTCCTTGAGTGTAATATCCTTTCCAGATTTGGCTGCCCTGAGAAAATCATCACTGACAACGTTGCTGCCTTCAAATCCAAAAAAATGATCAATTTTTGCCATAAATTTCATATTACCTTGGGCCACTCTACAGCCTATTATCCTCAAGGTAATGGCTTGGTCGAATCATCCAACAAAAGTCTGATCAATATTATCAAGAAAGTACTAGAAGAAAACAAAAAGAACTGGCATAGAACACTCACAAATTCCCTATGGGCAGATAGACTTTCAACCAAGAGATCCATTGGGATGAGCCCTTATGAGCTAGTATATGGCATGGAAGCCACATTTCCTTCATCCTTGGGCATCCCTACTATCAAGCTGTTACAGGAGATTCAGGTTGAACCAAATGATATTCAACGAAGGATTAATCAGACCATTCATCTTCAGCAAACCAGAGAGCAAGTGTATGACAGAGCTCAAATTGTGCAAGAGAGGCTGAAGAAAGCATTTGACAAAAGGACCAAGGCTGAGGATTTCTACATTGGTGACAAAGTTATAAGATGGGACTCATGAAGAGAAGACAAGGGAAAGCATGCCAAGTTCAATTTTCTATGGAGAGGCCCATTTATTATCAGCGTTGTGCAAGGCAATAACACATATTTTCTCAAATCTATGGATAATAGCACAGTGGAAGACGACCCTGTAAATGGCCGAATGTTGAAACATTATCGAGATCCCTTTTAAAGGGATACAATTCCCCTGTGTATATATTTGTATATTGATGTTTGTATATATATGTCAGCTTTATCCTTTTTATGTTTGTATAAGCAATCTGATTGCTTGGAACCGAGCAATGAAGTTATGGAGATAGAGCAAAGGCAGTCCTCTATTTTAATGATCAGTCATAGCATCATTCTCAGGAGAACAACGCAGCAAAGTTTATAAGGCACAACCCGTGAAAATCATCCATTTCAAAAGGCTCTGTCTTTTGCATTGGTTTCAGCATAAGGGTGCAGCGAAATGTTGAGTGAAAGGAGCAATAAAAATACAGAAGGATGCTCAGGACCAATTGAGATATATTTGAAAGCACTCAAGGGATTAAGGGATAGCGCCGAATTTTACAGCGATTCATGTTAAAAGGAGGTTGCATTCAGAATTTTAAACTTCAATCACCTGCCAACCAGCAAAAGGGAATGCTCTTGTTGATTCTTTGTTTTGAATCACATTGGAGATCGGCACTCAGGGCAGTTTTGGATATTTAGAGCAATCAGAACAAGATAAGAGCACTGTTGTATATCATAGCGAAATCAATTAAAAACGCTGCAATCAGGCTTCCACAACTTTGGTCAATAACATCAAAAGGGAGGAACATTTTTGGTTTTACATCAAAAACCTTCTCAAATACAGAGTTAAAGCAAAATGCCTCAGTTTTGATCCATGTATTGAGACTATTCCAAAGGGCAGTGCTCAGGTAACATTGTACACAACATTAAGCACACAGAAGAAAGTAGGCAATGCTATATAGTTCACAGTAATTCAGTCGAGGGTAAGTGCTGTTCTTTTTCCAAAGTTTCAATCATTTAACAGTTAGCAGAAATAAGTGTTCCTATTCCACAGCAACAATAGAAGATCAAGGCAGTCTGACCTGCTGTTCTTGGCTTTTCACGAGGAAAATCCATCCCCAAGTGGAGCCACTGTTAGCCTCCTGCTACAACAGGTATTCATCTTTCATGATCGGTATTTTTACATGCCAAATACGTCGTTCTTTGCATCCTGCAATGCTCCATATTTGTTCCATTTTCCCTAGAAGAGGTTACGAGAGTGCGCCAGTCTAAATGCCACTGCTTTGTTCCATTCTGATGAGCTAATCCATTTTTGACGAAGTTTTCAGTTAAGGGAAGGCCAAACAGCTTAATCTTTGCCTCCCTAGGTTTCAATTTCTTGTTGTAGAACATAGAGAATCATTATCTGTCCAAACAGCTTAATCTTGGCAGATTTGTAGATAGGTAGAGAAATAAGGGCGCTCAATGGCTTAATCTGAGCCCCTGGATGAAATAAGTGTAGATGTAGATAGGAGGACAGCAAGAAGAAAAGAATGAAAAGTTGGGTTTTCTAGTTCAAGTGCACCCAAACCAAAGGGAAGAAAAAATTCTAGGTAAGTAGGCTGGGTAAGTAGTTTTGCGGTTGCAGAATCATGGTGTGTGATCCATTTCATGTTTTCAAGTATCATATCTATCTAGATCTCAAATCTGAGGCAATTTTCCATTTGAAGGACTTCAAGCGAGGCATGTCTAACTTCCCCTTTTTCCCTCTTCCCCAAATCACTCACTAACTTCCCCTAAAGAGGTCAAGATCTGATTGACATCTCTCAGTCTCATCATTCTCCATATCAGTTGCCTTGGTAAAGATCTGCTTTACTCAAGGAATGTTCGCACTTCCTCCTGGAGTCTCATTCCTCCTTAATAGCCTAAGATCTCATACTTAGCGCTCTCCTATCATTTGTCATACTAACCACTAATTCTATTATGTAGCTCCCTATCTATTTCTCCCCCCACCCCCCCTACTAAAACTATGCTAATAGCCTCCCTAAATACTTATCCCCTCCCCCTGGTTGAAAAAAAACCATAAGTACACTTGGAAATTGCTAAGTTTATCTGAAACTCAGCAAGAACGCTCATTGCCACCCTCAAACCATCTTCTAATGCTTTATGGATTCCTTCCAAGGCATGAAATCCGTCATTCCAGGCTTTCAGACCCCTTCCAATGCCTTAAAAACCCTTTTAAAACACCCAAAATCATTCTAAGGCCATAAAGACCCTTTGTCGAATCATAAAATGCCTCCTTTCCATGAAGAAACCTCCCTCCGACTTCACAAGCTTACCTTTAGTAAAAAAGCCTTGCTCCGATTCAAAAAGTTTCCTTTGGGACCCCCTCCTATGCGATATTGCAGTCGGGAGGGGGCATCGATCAATGTTGGCCCATACATATGTTTTCCCGATGGTTTATCACTGATCGCTACTTCGCATCGGCGTATCGCAATTTTTTGTGCCATGTATATAAGCCCCCGACCTCTCCACCGATGCGATATCGCTATTGGGAGCCCTCCGCATCGCAATTTCCTGCTTCACTGCATATATCAAACGCTGATGCAACCATGGCCGTCCATCATCCCTCCCAGATCAATGGTCCAGATAGTTTCGACGATCACCCACTTCGGAGATCGCAAAAATGTGTATGCTCGTGTCCCCGCCGATTGCCGAAATACCGAAGAAATCATAGCCGCCCATTCAAGCCCGCTCATCCAACGACCCAGATTTAATCCAATAAAAAGTGATCGCTCCCGCCCCAAATTTTTACGATTTTTTGCGTATTAATGGGCTTTTTGTCTATTTTAAAGAAAATGGCCATTTTTTACAGGGTTTTCTTCTAGCGCTCACTCCCGATAAGGGAAGTCATGCATTTCAGGCCATTTTGTCATCACCCAAAGGGCGCAGAAGGTGAAATCGTAGCAAAGGATGCCTGGAATAAGAAACTGAGGCAGTTTTTTATGCGCGCCTAGCGCTAATCGCGCATCGCTAAGAAAAAAGGGCTAAATTGGAAAGCCTCTATCCAGCGCAGGTTTGCAGCAACTATTTTTGGCCGAAAAGAGCCAAAAAGGAGCGATTTAACAGTTTTGAGTACCAGAAGACAGATAAAGCCAAACTTCATGTCAAAGAGTATCAGGATGCGGCAAAGAGTATCAGTGAAGATTTTTTTAGCGGCTTGAAGCAGATGAACATTGAAGAGTCCCCCAGTAAAGTCAACAAGGCAGCACTGAGCTATTAAAGGCTCTCAAATCATAGTTAACGCACATTAAAGCCACATAAGATCAGTGGATCAAAGCCCAAAGCACAGTTATTATAGAAGCATTGCATCGAGCAACCAAGGGCACCAAATTAACTCATTTTTTATGCGACTGCCTCCGGCGCAGCTTAAGTTACTGTCTTGCATTTATTTTCAGCACAAGTTTAGGTTAAAAGAATTTATTTCCTACAGGCCTGTTTAGGTCAACTGTAATAGATATGTTTTCATATCTTTCTCTATATAAACGAACCCAATTCACTGTTTAAAGGGTCGGTTGTTGGTTGGTGGATGAACTTACTTGAGAAGAGACTCGCTCTGTAACTGATATGTTTCACTTAATCAAAGATTGTTGAAAGCTTGGAGAACGGATTGTTGATGTGTTTTAATGGTTCTGAAGAGTAAATGATGGAATTCTTGTGCTGCTATATGAATCAATAAGTGTTTCTTACCTCTGTTATTTCAATTTTCATATATGCTCAAGTCACAGAACTAAAGATTGGTTTAGAATTTTCCTAGCTGCACTCTATGCTCAGTTTCTGTGGCTTCTTGATGTTTTCCTCTTGATTTAGGCATAAATATGGATTCCTTATGGCTCATATTTGTTCTAATTCACATATGAATGACTGTTATTTAGGAATTCTTAGCTGCTCCTAAATAGGGCTCGTTTCATCTTCCCTCTGCTAACCTGATTGAGAGATTCTCTGTTGCCTCTCGATTCTTAGCATTCAATTCATCTTCATTTAGCTCGAATATTGTTTCGTATGTAGCTATCCTGCTCCTCGTTTCCTCTTGTGACCAAGAAAATGCACTAGCAATCCTACTCCATGCCCAATGGTTTGAAGCCTACCACACTATGCATTGCCTCTCTACTTGAAAGCATCCTCCTTCCCAGCTTCCCCCCAAAACACAAACAAAACCCCGTGAACCCTATAACTAGCCTAAAATCATCCCTTAAACAAAGCTAAATCCTAAAGAGAGAGCCCTCTCTGACTGTTGGTAGGCTAGGACCTGCAGTCCAAAGCTTGGTTTGTGGTTACCTCGGCCGTATCCCTTCAGGAGTCAAAAGGGACAACGTGAGTGATAACAAACCCAATTAAAAATCATAGACATACAGCTATCATCTTTTGCCCAACTATCAATATGAATAAACTCACAATCATTTATAAATACTTGATCATCATAGTTAAGAAGAATTGACTTTTTCCTGTAACATGAAATAGTAAAAGTTCAATCACTTGTACATAAATGAAGTTTTCAACATTAATCACATATACATTTTAAACGTCTTACCATGTAAGCTGAATCCTTGAATTTGCTTTCCCTTTGAAGCTAGACAATATCATTGCCAATTGTGTGTCTGAATGAAATGTCACAAATCTCCATAATGGTGATGACGTGACTTCTACAAATCCCGCAACCAGTTTACTAAAAGCTTGATAAGTATAAGGGTCACTATCATAGTCAATATTTGGAACATTGAAACCATGGGGAATATCTACAATAACTAGGGCATACTCCCTTTTAGGTATGAGTTTAGCAATGTCTTCACAGTCGCCTTGTATTACTTGATATTGAACAGTGTCTAGCCCATTCCAAATGAAATGAGTAAGAGTTGGATCAAGTTCAACATTCTTAGCACGTTGCTTCCTCAGTCTTTCGATCTTTATTTTTTCAATAAAGGTTCTGAATCTAGTTGGCGCTCCATTATCATCCTTCTTCATCTTTTATAAAATAAGCAAATATATGTGTAAGTTATACATTAAAAATAGTACACAGATGAATAAAAACGAATGTGTAAATCAAGATACCTTTTTAAATGCAAGATAAAAATCTTTTGATGTTGATGTAGAACTTGAATCTAGATAGTTGGGTACGACATCATCCCAACTATCTTCATTCAACAATCTAACCATTTGTTCTTGAATTTTCATGTAAACTTTGTGACTACATAGCTAAAGTAACAAAAAGTCAATATAATGATATGTATAACAAATACTACCAAGAACAACATGTTTTATTTAAAAGAAAATTATAATCTAGAAATAAACAAAAATAATTCAACAAACTTACTTTCGAAATTCCTCAGACATTTCCTCCAATGATAATTCCCCTGACTTCACACGAGATAATATTGTTTTAACAATTTTTTCATCTTTCACTCCTTGCATTGCTCTCCAAGGTGTGATAGTCATATCTTCTGGAAGCTGTTTCAAGTCAGGACCTAATTTACTGCTGCCACATATCAATGGCTTAGACTTTTTAACCTTCTTGTTTTTAATGCCAATGTTTTTCCACATGCTAAAAATCTCATCAATCAAGTTCCAAACATCTCCAATTCTAAATGCCAATTGGAAAATGTTATCAACACCTCTGAATATGTCATTAGGAAGGTTGCGTTTTCCACTTTTTGAATTGGGTTTCTCTTCAATTTGATAGCCTATTTCCATACAACATTCCCTTCGGAAATCTGCAGTAACATTTATCCTATCCCCACCACATTTTTCTTGAAATTCACTATGAATAAATCTAACCCTTTGGATGAAAGTCATAGACATTCTATATTCATTATCTGAATTATGATCCCACGCCACTAACTTTGCTTCTGTATCCAATAAACCAGCATAAATGATACCTTTCATTGTTTCAAAACGTGGGTTATTTGGATATTCCTCCATCAATTGTCTTTGAGCTTCTACAGAATGATTCCCCCCAAGCACATAAGAATTGTATTCAAAACATTTTGATTTATCAAATGCTTCTTTGTTGGGAACTTGAACTGGATCAACAAGAAGCACATAATTAACCACATGAGCATATGTATTATACCTCATCAATGTCTTCAAGTTGTGAACATGCAGATGGTGTGGCTTTCTGACTTGATATTGACATTGTCCTTCACTTTCCTTATAGGTTTGTCTGACATTAAGCTAAAATGTACGACCACCATCAATTAAGTTTTTCTTTGTCAAATTCTGTCAAATGGCATTTTGTTTTGTTTTTATAATGACATCCTCTAAATCAACTCCTGGTGTAATGATTTCTCTGCTTTCTTTTGAAGTTTCACTAGGTTCTTAACTACTAGTAATGACTACTTGAAAATCTTCAACTTTACTTTTCTTCTTCATAATATTCTCAACAGATTTATTTTTTGGCGTTGTTACTTTTGGTCTTTTACGGCTCTTCTCAGTTCCAATGTCATCTTCAGTAATAGCAACATATGCTTCACTGTCAGTTTCATCTTCATTGCCATCAAAAGTAACTTGTTTACCCTTGCTAGATTTGTCCACTAGAGGCCTTTTTTTCTGATCCTTTGGATGTAGTTTTGTAGCATCATCAATTACTACATTTTTCCTATTTTCCATATCTTCTTCTGACATTGAGTAAAAACTGCTGACAACTTTCATGATATCATGCTCTATGAAATGAATGCCTCCCAACCTACTTGAACAACTTTCAACAAAATTCTGCCACATAAAATATCATATGTCAATGAAAACAAAATTAAAAAATATAGCGAGACACTTTCAAGAAAACAAAATACAAATATAAATGACAATACTTACAATGTTTTGTTTCATCTCATTTACGATTTGTTTACACAACTTTGTAGATACCTCTCTCGTGTCATACAATGAATATGTTAGTTGATATTTAATCCTTTCATGTGACTTGGGAGCTTTTGTAAGTATGTAAACAACTTCAATGTTTGGTACCAAACACATATCTATGACTCTTCCCATCAGCTCAAAAATTCCATTTTCATTCGGTATATCAATATATAGATATATATTCACACTTTGACTTTCTTTTTCTTTCACATACCATAATTTCACCTCTTTTGAATTCTTCCAGTCTGAAATCATCTTCTTATCATTTGAGGCACTTGAAAGATTTGTAGCCATGAGCTCAGGTGGAGTTCGTTCACCAATGTTTTTTGAAGATGCACCTTTAAGTATCTTTGGTCCAGACATATTCACAGAAACCTTCTTTGATGCCATTTTCCTTAAAAATATAAACACAATTTAGTAAACAACGAAAACATATTAACTTAAATCCACAATGAAAATATATCTTAAATTTTTAATTTGTATCATCAGATAATTGAAATTAAAAAAATATTAACCCTACCCACTACCTCCCATATGCTGCCCTTAACCCTACCCCCCATACCCACCTCGTGTCGTACACCC